>JARKHS020001254.1:0-28871 GCA_030143305.2 Amblyomma americanum | reverse complement strand
CCATCATCATCATCATCATCATCATCATCAGCCCTACTACACCCACTGCAGGGCAAAGGCCTCTCCCATGTCTCTCCAATTAACCCTATCCTTTGCCAGCTGCATCCACCCTTTGCCTGCAAACTTCTTAATCTCATCCGCCCACCTAACCTTCTGCCGCCCCCTGCTCCGCTTACTTTCTCTTGGAATCCACTCCGTTACCCTTAAGGACCAGCGGTTATCTTGCCTTCGCATTACATGCCCTGCCCAAGCCCATTTCTTTCTCTTAATTTCAACTAGGATGTCATTAACCCGTGTTTGTTCCCTCACCCACTCTGCCCGCTTCCGATCTCTTAACGTTACACCTATCATTTTTCTTTCCATGGCTCGCTGCGTTGTCCTTAACTTAAGCTGAATTCTTTTCGTTAGCCTCCACGTTTCTGCCCCGTAGGTGAGTACCGGTAAGATTATGCTGTTGTACACTTTCCTCTTGAGGGAAATTGGTAAACTGCCACTCATGATCTGCGAGAATTTGCCATATGCGCTCCACCCCATTCTTATCCTTCTAGTTATCTCCCTCTCATGATCCGGATCAGCTGTCACTACCTGCCCTAATTAGACGTATTCCGTCACAATTTCTAGGCTCTCGCTGCCAATTGTGAACTGGTGTTCCCTTTGCTAGGGTGTTGAACATTACCTTGGTTTTCTGCATGTTAATTTTTAGACCGATCGATCTGCTCTGCCTGTCTAACTCATTAATCATGATTTGCAGTTCACCTCCTGAGTGACTCAGCAAGGCAATGTCATCAGCAAATCGCAGATTATTTAGGTATTCTCCATTTATTCTTATTCCCAACTGTTCCCAATTCAGGCCTCGAGATACCTCCTGTAGACATGCGGTGAACAGCATTGGCGAGATCGTGTCTCCTTGCCGGACGCCCTTCCTTACTGGAATTTTATTGCTGACTTTATGGAGGACTATAGTAACTGTGCAGTTGCTGTATATATCTTCCAGTATTTTGACATAAGGCTCTTCTACCCCCTGATTACGCAATGCCTGTATGACTGCTGAGGTTTCCACTGAGTCGAATGCTTTCTCGAAATCAATGAAAGCTATGTATAGAGGTTGATTATATTCTGCGCATTTCTCTATCACCTGATTGATAGTGTGAATATGATCTATTGTGGAATATCCTTTACGAAAGCCTGCCTGGTCATTTGGTTGATTAAAGTCTAACGTTGCCCTCACTCTATTAGCGATTACCTTAGTAAATACTTTGTAGGCAACGGATAGTAAGCTGATCGGCCGGTAATTTTTCAAGTCCTTGGCGTCTCCCTTCTTATGAATTAAGATAATGTTTGCATTCTTCCAAGCTTCTGGTACCGTCGAGGTCATAAGGCATTGCGTATACAGGGTGGCTAGTTTTTCTAGCACGATGTCCCCTCCATCCTTCAACAGATCTGCTGTTACCTGATCCTCCCCAGCTGCTTTTCCCCTTTTCATTGCTTCTAAGGCTTTCTTTACTTTATCTTTCGTTACTGGCGGGATGACGCATTGATGTGCACTGCTGTCTTTCTCATTAACGCTCTGATTACTTTGGCTACTGTACAGGTCTGTGTAGAACTCTTCGGCTACGTTTACTATCTTATCCATATTGCTAATGACATTGCTCTGCTTGTCTCTTAATGCATACATCTGGTTTTTACCTATGCCTAGTTTCCTCTTCACTGTTTTTAGGCTACCTCCGTTCTTTATAGCATGCTCGATTTTCTCCATATTAAACTTCCTTATGTCGGCTACCTTGCGCTTATTTATTAACTTTGATAGCTCCGTTAGTTCTATTCTATCGGTAACGTTAGATGCCCTCATGTTTTGGCGCTTCTTAATCAGAAATTTCGTCACCTGAGATAACTTGCCGGTATCCTTTCGAACTGTCCTACCGCCTACTTCTACTGCGCACTCCGTAATTATTGATGTCAGATTATCATGCATTGAATGAACATCAAGATCATCTTCCTCAGTTAAAGCCGAATATCTGTTTTGCAGCGCTATCCTAAACTCCTGTGCTTACCCTCTTACGGCTAACTCGTTAATGGTCTTCTTCTCCACTGGCTTCTTCCGATCCCTCTTCAAGTCTAAGCTAATTCTAGACCTTACCATTCTGTGGTCGCTACAACGCACCTTTCCGAGGACGGCCACATCCTGAATGATGCCAGGTTCAGCGCACAGTATGAAGTCGATTTCATTTTTAATCTCACCATTGGGGCTCTTCCAGGTCCACTTCCTCCTGTTTTCTCGTTTGCGGAAGAAGGTATTCATGATCCGTAAATTATTTCTATCCGCGAATTCGACTAATAACTCTCCCCTGCTATTTCTAGAGCCTATCCCATAGTCACCTACCGCGTGGTCGTCAGACTGCTTCTTGCCCACCTTCGCATTGAAGTCGCCCATCAGTACAGTGCACTGCGATTTTACTTTATTCATTGCCGATTCTACGTCCTCATAGAAACTTTGACTCATCCATAGTAAGGCTCATCAATAAAGTTTTCACCTACCTACCTACCTGTGGCAGCGTAGAAGACATCGCGTCGGCCGCGATATTCCGTTCGCCCCCCCCCCCCTCACCTCCCGCACCAAGCAATATACACGCTCCTGCACAGAGTACTCCTTCCATGCGCGGCGCAGCACCCAACATTTATTTCCTACTCTCTATTTGTATATATTGTACCTTACCCCTACCCCTATCCTTTCTTACAATTGCTCCCTTTTCTTTCCCTTACACTGTCCTTTTACTCTTGCTAGTCGGCGCTCAAGTGCTTCAGGTTTCGAGGGCAGATGCCGCGGCTAGTAACATCTTTTCCTTCCATTGTCATTTTTAATAAACAGCCACTAACAACAACAACAAGCACAATAAAACTCGTCCCGTCAGCCACTTTATATCAGTGCTAACGTATCGGTCGGCACTTCTTGATCAGCAGCACAAAGTTCACGTGAGTCACTGCCGCAGAAACTTTTTTTTATTCCATTGTACCACGTACGTTAAGCGAACAGAACCACCTTTAACATGTGTTGCAGCGCGAACCACAAGAAGGGACGACGACAGACAGAGTGAAAAGAGCGCTGACTTCCATCTATTTATTTTCCTGATAGGCCACGCATTTATACACATTTGAACCTTCAGCAGGAAAGGGCAGGCAAAGCAATCAGCATGAAAGGCATAGGAGATTAGGACAATCGCCATCGATCCAGAAACTTCAGCTCTTTCTTGGTTAGAACAACTGATGGCATGCTTACACACCTGTCCTCTGCACGAGCAATACTTGCCGCCTCGATTATCTCCCTAACACACTGATCATTGTGTCGAGCAACGATTGTGCTTTTTTGGAACGCAGGCGCGCAAGGTTTTCTGCGGCGACGTGCAGACTCATTGCCACAATTACGACAGTGCGTGCTAAGATGGCCCTGGTCACCATCATCTACATTCTTGTTGTGTTCTTTCAATCTGGTATTTATGCACCTGCCGGTTTGACCAATGTATTCGCGTCCGCAGGACAACGGAACGCGATATACGACACCATCGTCGCAAGTGACAAACTGATTCTGGTGTCTAATCATGCACGATTTTTCCTTTTTGCTCTAGCACGGGTTAGTCTTCTTGCACTGAACTGATAGTTTGAGTGGGGCCGAAAACACAACATTAACGCCTACGCGCTTTCCAGTCTTCTTCAAGTTGTGGGAAGTCTGGTGGATATACGGAATGACTGCCACTTTTTTGCGTGCATCTGGGCCTGTCACGGCATTCTTTTCAGATTGCCGGACGTTTTTCATTTTCTGGAGCAAGCCCTCGGCCACAGAAACCACAAGGGCCTCCGGGTACCCTGCGTCAGACAGGCGTCTATTTTGCAGGGCTAGACTTTCTTTGATCATATAATCGCAGGACTTAGGGCATTTACAAAACAGTGCTTTACAACGCTGCGCTTCACAAGCTTGGAGTGGGCTGACACAGCGGGTAATAAACCTTTTTCCCCCGTGGTTCATACCCCCAACAAACATGGTCATTGCAAAACTTTAGTCTTAGTTCCAAAAATCTAATGGAATTGTTGCTGGGCAGTTCATGCGTCAAAACTAAAGGTGCTAAATTTCGCTTGAATGTGTCAAGCACGTCTTCGGCTGTTACATGAAAATCCGCATTGGTGTTGTCAGTTATGATTAAAAAGTCATCTACAAATCTAAAGACTTGGACAACACTTGTACCTTCGAGACATCTTTCAATCATTCTGTCATGCATGGCTAAAAACAAGTCGCTAAGGACCGGGGAAATACATGATCCAATGCATATTCCGCGTTTTTGCAGGTAAAAACCTTTGTCCCAGGTGGCAAACGTAGATCGCAGGTACATATCAAGCAATTCTAGAAAGCCACTAACATGTAAACCACAACTGTTCTGGAACGAAACGGCACCCATCCTATCAATGGCCTGTTCAACACATGATAGCAGAGCATCATGCGGCAAAGAGTAAAAAAGGTCTTTTACGTCTATGGAAAAGGCAGATACATTTGCAGTCTTATGCTGCCGCAAGTATTCAACAACCTGTTTGGAGTTCCTAACAAGGAATGGGTCTTCAATTGTTAGCATGGCCAACTTATCCTGCAGATAGGATAAGTTAGGAACTCCAAACAGGTTGTTGAATACTTGCGGCAGCATAAGACTGCAAATGTATCTGCCTTTTCCATAGACGTAAAACACCTTTTTTACTCTTTTGCCGCATGATGCTCTGCTATCATGTGTTGAACAGGCCATTGATAGGATGGGTGCCGCTTCGTTCCAGAACACTTGTGGTTTACATGTTAGTGGCTTTCTAGAATTGCTTGATGTGTACCTGCGATCTACGTTTGCCACCTGGGACAAAGGTTTTTACCTGCAAAAACGCGGAATATGCATTGGATCATGTATTGCCCCGGTCCTTAGCGACTTGTTTTTAGCCAACAAGAATGTAGATGATGGTGACCAGGGCCATCTTAGCACGCACTGTCGTAATTGTGGCAATGAGTCGGCACGTCGCCGCAGAAAACCTTGCGCGCCTGCGTTCCAAAAAAGCACAATCGTTGCTCGACACAATGATCAGTGTGTTAGGGAGATAATCGAGGCGGCAAGTATTGCTCGTGCAGAGGACAGGTGTGTAAGCATGCCATCAGTTGTTCTAACCAAGAAAGAGCTGAAGTTTCTGGATCGATGGCGATTGTCCTAATCTCCTATGCCTTTCATGCTGATTGCTTTGCCTGCCCTTTCCTGCTGAAGGTTCAAATGTGTATAAATGCGTGGCCTATCAGGAAAATAAATAGTTGGAAGTCAGCGCTCTTTTCACTCTGTCTGTCGTCGTCCCTTCTTGTGGTTCGCGCTGCAACACATGTTAGATATGAACCAACTAGCCCGCCAAGCAACCATTCTAAAACCACCTTCCCGTAGGCACTGTGTAAATAAGCGATTTTTGTTTCGCCTGTCACTGTCTACATTTTTGTTCCGTGTTTTAATTTAGTTTTCTTCACAAGTCCCCTGCGCGCGTTTTTTCGCCCCAGTGTACTTCTTTGTCCCTGCCGTGAAGGGTGCAGATGGAAACAGCTACATAGCTCTTGGTGAATCACCGTTGCCCGTGTGAATGCGACAATCCGTAGCAGAAGATATGCTCACCCCATCGCTCAGTCTGCGAGGAGAGGGGGGCTAAGCCCCACCGGAAAAATTTCGGGGAAAGGGGGCTCGAACCCTCCAGCACTCCCCTCTCTTCCGCAGTCGGTGCCTATGGCTCCAGGAATAGCTCAGATGTTGATAAACCGCTGATGTTAAAAGCACCCTGTTTGAGCGCTTAATAACGCATGGCGCCGAAACCTAGCTGATGTGATGTACGCTAAAGGCTTGCGGACATGTGGTCGCTCGCTACGGTGGCTGGGAAAACGGGTGGAACGAACCAGTGCTCGCAGCAACTTCACGGGCGCCACAACTGCACTGGGGTTCGAGCGCCTGTGGGTAACAGCGGATGCGTCAATGTCAGGTGGATCCTGCAGCCGGTGTGACCTGGTGATGCTGAGCAGGTTGGAGTGGCAAGACTAGGAAGGCAGGGCGAAGAATCAAGTACCGTTGGAGTCTGTCACGAATCTCCCCAGAGAATACTCGTACCAAAAGAATGGACTAGGCGACAGGTGTACCCACACAGACGCACATTTATTACACCTGACGTGACACACACTAGAACATAAAACTAACAAAACTAACACAAAACACGAAGACTATAAATACACACGACCCGGGAACACTGCTACCAGCGTCTACTATTAGCGTTCTACTCCTAGTGGTCGGCGTTCGTGCTCACCGTTGGTTCGGTGCGGCGTTGTATGGATCCAGTAGCCGGCGCCGAGGTGGCGTTCGACGTGCTTGGGCTGGCGTCGTCGTATAAGCTCCCAGTCCAAGCGCCCGTGGAGGTGATGCCGGTGTTGGCATTGGGGGCACAACCCGGATGGGTGGAAACACCTCTGGAGACACCCCTGGCAGTACCAGGTGGTATGTCCTCCGTTGACTCCCCGAAACGGGCTCAGGCACGGCAGGATGTCCACGATGCGAAGCGGTAGAACACGAGCTCACCGGAGCAGAAGCCGGCGTCGCTCTCTTCCAGGCGAAGCATCCTTGACCCGCCGGAACCTCCGCTGCTCTGTTCTTCGCCCCTGTCCCTCGCCCTTTTATAGCCTTGGCGTTCCTCCACGTAAGCCTTGTCGTCTTCTCCACCAATCATCTCTCTCCATTTCACCGAATGCTTCTTCATCTTCTTTATTCTTCGGTTAATCCACGTCGTCTTCTTCACACCTCTTCATTTTATTTTAGACTCCTTATCGTATGTTAGAGAGCCTAATGCAAACGGACAGGTCAACTACAATGACACCAGTAGGGCGCGTCCGATTCCATTTGAGACGACATTCTGCGAATCTTTGTGGCATCTATAAGCGTCTCCAATACTAAGCCTCCTAGAAGGCTACCGTCGGCAGATAAAATGTACGGTTTCTGTCTTTGGAATTTGACAACTGGCCTCCTAGAAGGCCACCCAAAAATTTTGCTCAAATGCACCCCCAAGCGATAGAACCGCCTAGAAGCCTTTATATGAGCCACAATTTAACCTAGTGCCTCCGTGGAGCACATAATGTCCCCTTGCTGATAGTCAACAGAGGGCAATCCTTCAGGCCACCAGAGAGGAAACACTTGCGTTGCTTATTCAGTACAACAAAGTTTGCCCAATTTTTATCATGTTTTCAATCTTTCATCGCTATCATGATGGAAACGTATGTTTACAGCCGCCTCTTAAATAGGAGGAGAGCTTGATACTAAGCCAACCTCCAAGATGTTTAAATTACTTGCTTTTTCGAGACAAACCATTTTACGATGCTATGGCTCTCTGCCGAATATTTGTGTAAGCGTTTATCTGCGTGTCGCGCATCTTTGGATAGATGGCGCTAGCATGTGAGCGCGTTATTGATGGTGTCTTCGACTGGTCGCTTTAGATCGCTCTAGAGCGCTCTGAGAGGCGACCGCACATTCGACTGGTTGAAACCGGCCGCTCTGACTACATTCGGCTGGTTCTTTCAGAGCGCTCGCCTCCAGCTCAGAGCGCTCTGAGGCGCTCCGAGAAAAAAGTCGGAGCGGCTCCGAGATGAGTCGACGTGACAGAGCCACTTCCGCTATTTCGCGAAAGCGATGCGAGGCCTCGGCGTCCCCTGCGCGTAGGCAGAAGCAAGTGTACGCTTTTGACGCAGTAGTAGCGTCCTTGCTGTGTTGTGTTTTTGGGTGCCGCGCTGTGTGAGGCAAAATATTCAAGAGACGCCGGATAACTACGCTAGGAACGCGGTCTGTGTTTCTGTCGCATGACAACAGCGATTCCAGCAGCAGCTCAGACGAGGACGACTGCGCTATCCACAAGGCGATGTTCGAAAAATGAGCGTCCTGTGGGACGGAAAGCCGGGCTAGCGATCGATACAGGCTAAGCGGCGACCGCGATGCAAACTGTATGCGGCTAAAGGTAATCAAGGGACCTTACGTGCGGCTACTGTTGACATCAGCAGCGGTGCCGCGTAGTGGGCCCGGAAGTTACGTCCCCCTTCTGCCTCCTGCGCTTCCGCTCTAAAAACTCGCTGACCATTCGGCTTGACTAGTCTCGGTATACGCTCGGAGCGAGAGCGGCTCCCACTATGCCAGATCCTAACCTGATCGCAGGAGCGACCAGTCGAAGACACCATAAATGTTTAGTTGAGAATAAACGGTGCTGGTCGCAGCGAACCCGCGTGACAAGGGCCATTAATGATGAGGCTTATGAGCTTAAGCTGTCACTAAGATTCTGACGAAAATTAATGTGGATTAGCTCAGATAATCCATGATATACAAAGCGAAAGATGTCGGCGTTCATGTGTTCATTGGCGATGACAATGTTCTAGATGGCGATGGCTTTGAACAATGTTCGGGTTGGGGCCCGTAGAATATCTGATGCGGGTCCCCTTTGAACCCAACATATTGGACTTATTTTTGGAAATGTGGCGGTGTGCTTGAAGGTTGCTTCACTTCCGCCACCGGTTGGCCCGGTATTGCACTGCCTCCGGGATCGGCCTGGGTTATTATACCGCGCGTCTTTTTTATTGTCTTTCTACCCCATCTTTGAACTCTCCTACTATCAGCACGTGGTAACGATTGTGGCTCGGTTTGAGCAAGTGGGCTGGCCTGTGCACTTTCCTTTTCTTCCTGGCAGCAACAGACAGATAAAGGAGATTCTTCGGTGGGCGTTCGAAGCGAGCGGACGTGTTTTTTAGCTCTCTGCTCCTTCGGACGCTGGGCCTAAGGCTTCGCGGCGTTGCGGGGTCTCCCCATGGAGGCCACAGACACCGTGAACGAGCGAAGGCCTGTGTTCGGCGGTGACAATCAGCAACGCAGGGCAGGCCGCTCACGCTCACGATCACGGAGACGAACGCCGTCCAGAGGAAGGTCGTCCAGCACCATTCGGCGAATGCAGGCCGAGATCGCTGATCTGCGGGACACGGTGAGGTGCCTGACGGCGGCGCTCATCACCACCTCGGAGAACCTTGAGTCCGTCATCGGGACCTTGGACGTGTCGCCGGCGGACCCACGCGTTCTAGCCTTGAGGGACGCCATGGCGCTCGCTCACCAGACGCAGAACTCCATGGCGGCTCCCTCCCCGCCATTTCTGGCCACTCCTGCGCTTCCTGCCGCCATTGCTACTCCTGGGGAACCGGCTGTGATACCCTCTCCCCCTGATGCTGCTGCTGCGGGCTCACCGCGGACACCTGCAGCCGAGGAGAGCATGTGCACCCCAATGGACGAGTCTGCTCTCCGGAAACGGCGACGCTCAACGGGGTCCGAGGAGGAGAGGGACTCGGAAACCAAAAAGGACATCGCGGTGGCCAAGCGGGAAGCTCGAAGGCCCCCCACCGTCACTGTTCCCTCTCCCTCCACACTCGAAGGAGCAGGGCCTTCCCAGCACGAGCCCCATGGAGCCCACCTCCAGCCTGCTGCTGATGCTGCTGCTGTTGCTGGTGGGGCGACGGCGTCCGGAAGAAAAACGGGTGCGACCTCACCAAATCCCGCCGCACGAGACCAGGCTGCGGCTGGGGCTTCGTCTGCTTGCAACGAGCGCGCCCAACTCCGCGGCGCGCCGCAGCAATGCCCCGCAGGCAGCGGCGACGCTGATGCTGGGGCCAGCCTGGTCCCGTGGCGCATTATCACTACCAAGGCGCAGCGGCGTCGGAGAGCTGCCCTGGAGCGAGCCGCGGCTGCCGTGGAGGTCCCGTCCAGCCTGGTGGGGACGGTGCTGTTTCGGCCGGCGAACCGGGGCACAGCCTTCACCAGGGAGCAGGGCTGGGAGTTGGCCGAGGAGATCGGATCCCGCCCGGGCGTCCTCGCCGTCCGGGTAAACATGCGGCGGAATGTGGTGGCAGTGGACGCGGGGAGCAGCGATGCTCTCCAGGCCCTGCTAGCCACGGCCGTCATCCGCGGCGTGCCGGTCTGCGCCAAGGAGCCTCCTCCTCGGAATCAAAGCTCCGGCCTGGTCTTCGGAGTGGACGGGCGCAGGACGGCGGAGGAGCTGCTAGCGGCGGCGGAGTCAACAGTACCGATGGTGTCGGCGTCTCTGTCGGGCAGCACACTCGCTCTCCGTTTTGCGGCGGCGACACCCCCGGCGTTCATCACCATATTGAAGCGCAGGCTCGCGGTCCGGCCCTGCCGTCCCCGGCCGCTCCAGTGTGCCAAGTGCGCCAGCCTGGGGCATGCCACTGTGGTGTGTCGTGCTCCTGCCCGATGCACGCGCTGCGGCGGGCCACACGAGCCTGGTACCTGCGCGAGCAAGCCCCGCTGCATTAACTGCGGGGGGCGGCACGCAGCCATTGACCCAGCGTGCCCGCACTGGCAGCGAGAGCGTCACGTGGCCACTTTAATGGCCACATCCATGGCCCCGATGTCCAGGCGGGTTGTCCGAGCCGTCGTCCAGGCTGAGACAGCGGCCCCAGCCCAGCAACATCAGCAGACGCCGCGCGCTCTTTCTTATGCGCAGGTCGTCAGGGGAACACCCCAGCAGCAGCAGCAGCAGCAGAAACAGAAGCAACGGCAGCGCCGGCAGCGGCAGCGGCGATCCGGTTGCCCGGCGTCCCGTACAGCGCGGCCCGAGCCTGCGGCCGCTTCTCACGGCCAGCCCCCTGACGCACGGGACGCGGAGATCGCGCGCCTAAAGCTGGCGTTGCGCGCCCTCAGCGCACTTTTCCCGGAGGGCACCGATGGACACCGGGCTTGCTTAGAAGCAGCGGGTGCTCCCGCACAGATAAGCCAGCATGATGGCTAGCCGCCGGACTCCCTCCCGCATACCATCCATCCTGCAGTGGAACGTGCGCTCACTTGCGGCGCGGTACGCCGAAATGCGAGTTCGCATCGCACAGGATTCGCCGGAGGTTATCGCGCTGCAGGAGACGTACGTACGTTCACATGACGGGGAGCCCCAGATGCGGCTACCTGGCTACATTGGCTACCACTCAGCCACCACGTGCGAGGAACCCACCTGTGCTGCAGTGCCCTGTTGTGTCACATCTCATCGCCCCGGGAAATCAAGGTGCGCGATATACGTGCGGCAGGACGTCCAGCACACCCTCGTCGGCTCGGCGGCGGCGACATCTGACGCCCAGGAGTGCGTGGTGGTGACAGTGCGCGTCGGTGGTGTTGACACGTCGGTGGCCAGTGTTTATGTGCGTCCAGCTGTCGCGTGGAACGCGCTGTGTTTTCGTGCTGTGTCTTCGTGCTGTGCCCCGCGCCAAATCATCTGTGGTGATTTTAACGCCCACCATAGTGCGTGGGGCAGTGCGCGCCACTCCACGCGTGGAGACGACCTGCACGACGCAGCAACGCAGCTGGGACTCACCCCCTTGAACACCGGCGAGCCCACCTTTCGACGACGCGGAACATCCGGCTCCTGCATCGACGTTGCCTTCGCATCCAGAGGCATCGAGGCGACATGGCGCCGATCACCATCTCTCTGGGGCTCGGATCATTACTACATCCTAATTGAACCCACTGCGATGGAGGCGCGCCCCAAACGTGCCTACTCCATTACCAACTGGAGTGCGTTCAGGCGGGCGGTCGACGAGGCGGCGGCCACTGGCGCAGATTTCTTTTCAAGTCTAGTCCGAAGCGCTCTCGCAGCCACCCAACGAGCAGAGGTAAGGGCAGGGCAGCCCACACCTGACATGAAGCTGCTCAATCTGCGCGAGAAGAGAGATCGCGCAGAGCGACGGGCGCGACGGACTGACAGAGCCGCCGACTGGACTGTCTACAACCGCTTGGACGCAGCAGCGCGCCGCCACGCCAACAAGCTATACCGCCGGCAGTGGGCTTCACTATGCCAAAGGATGGAGGAAGATGTCAGCTCGCGGAGGCTGTTTGACACCCTGCGGCGCATCACCGAACCACAGGCAAACCGTCAACCGCTGGCCGCCCTCGCAATCTCCAGCGGGCTGAGCTTTGTAGAATTGGCAGAGCGGTTTGCCGATCGGTTCGCGCCGCCCAGCCCCGCAAACGCCGCTAACATAGCTGCTCCTGAGAGCCCCAGAAGCGACGCCAGTCCCTCGCCCGTCGCCTCGGAAGGTCCATGTGATGCGCCGTTCACCGCGGCGGAATTGAACAATGCGCTGCAGCGCTGCCGCCGCCGCTCGGCGCCCGGACCGGACGGGGTGACATACCAAATGCTGCGAAACCTGGATGCGCAGCAACGACAGATCCTCCTGCAGCAGATCAACCTGGTGTGGGAACGCGGGGAGCTACCGGAGGATTGGCGAAC
Source organism: Amblyomma americanum (assembly GCA_030143305.2). Classification (NCBI taxonomy): domain Eukaryota; kingdom Metazoa; phylum Arthropoda; class Arachnida; order Ixodida; family Ixodidae; genus Amblyomma; species Amblyomma americanum. The sequence continues at coordinate 16,529 of JARKHS020001254.1, read as the reverse complement.
CGCGGTCGTTTGTCCCATCCGAAAGGCAGGGCGCCCACCTACGGAGCTGAGCGGATACCGGCCAGTGGCATTAACATCGGCGGCAGGTAAGCTCATGGAGCATATGGCGTTGCAGCGTCTGAACGAGCGGGCTGCGGAGGCTGATTTGTTTGACGAGCGGCAGACGGGTTTCCGTGGGATGCGGTGCACGGCTGATTCTATATCGGACGTTGTTACAGCGCTGGAGCATGCCAGGGCAGCAGGCCAGGTTGCGCTGCTGCTGCTACTGGACGTCTCGGGCGCTTTTGACAACGTTCACCGCGCACCAATTCTCGCGGTGCTTGAGGGGGCCGGTGTGAGCGGGCGCCTTTTGCGATACGTTCATGGCTTCCTGTGCGGGCGCACCATGCGAGTGCGAGTAGGGGGTAAGCTCTCCAAGCCTCGCCCGGTCGACATGGGCGTGCCGCAGGGCTCTGTCCTATCACCATTTCTGTTTAATGTGGCCATGTCGGTGGTGCCGGCCTCCCTCCCCACGAGCGGGCGACACCATGTGTACATGTCCATATATGCAGACGACATAGCTCTGTGGTGCCGGGGACCACCGGGTGAGGCGTTCCGCGTGCGGGGGTGCCTTCAGGGAGCCCTGACCGCAATCGATGCCAGCTTGCGCGGCCTTGGTCTGTCGCTGAGCGCGGGCAAATCGGTGGCCATGGCCTGCGTTTCGCGCTCGCGCGCGCACCTTGCGCCACTGTCACTGGACGGGACTCCGATTCCTTGGCGTAAATCGGTGCGGTACCTTGGCCTGGACATCGACTGGCGCCTTTCCTTCCGCCCCGCGGCGACCAAGGCCTGTCTGCAGATGAAGAGGATCACCGCCGCCGTGCACAAGCTCACTGCTCGAGGCCAGGGCATCTCCCAGCAAGCCGCGCTGCGTCTATACAATGCCGCAGCTTTGGGGGCGGTGCTCTATGCGCTGCCGCTCGTCACGGTGCGCAAGCCGTGCTGGAAGAAACTCGAGCTTCAGCACCGCAAGTCCCTGCGCGTGTGCCTAGGCCTGCCCAAAAACTCGCAGTGCGCCGAAACGTTGGCCGAGGCAGAAGCGTGGCCCCTTGAGCTCCAAGCAGCGCGCAGGGCATTGAACCACATCGACCGGCTTCACCGCGCACCGGACGGCGGCTCGCTGCTGCAGCGTATGCGCTCGCACCCGCGCTCACGAATGGGCGCGGCGCTGCTCGAGTATGAGCAACTGACCCAAGGCCCACCCCCCTACGGCTCCTGCGCGCCCTGGCCTGCTGCCTCGGAGGTACAGCGAGAGATCGTCGGCATCGCGGGAAAGCGGAGCACACCCCTCTGCGCTGTGCGGCAGCTGGCCAGAGCCGTCATACACGAGGAGCTCCAGGACCATCTCCTCGTGTACACCGACGGCTCAGTGGCCCGCGACAGCTGCTCCCTTGCTGCGGCGGCCACCATCCCCGCCCTGCGACTGCACAGCCAGCAACACGCAACCTTCCTGGGCTCCTCCACCACGGCGGAGTTGATGGGGATCCGGCTCGGGCTGGACCTGCTGCTCACCCTCGGCCCTCCGCCGCCCAGGAGTGCTCTGCTGTGCGACTCCCGCGCCGCCCTCAGCCGCCTGCAATCTAACGGCCGCGGTACCCCACTAGTGCGGGAAATTCGCTCGCGCATCGAGCGCCTCGCGCAGAGAGGTTGTGCCGTGCGTGCACAGTGGGTTCCCGGTCACTGCGGCATCGCCGGCAATGAAGAAGCTGACGACCTCGCGACCGCTGCACACCAACTACCTGCCAGCGATCTGTCCCTTGCGCTGGAGGACGTGCGTGCGGTCATTCACGACCATCTCCGAAAGCAGCACCCCGACCCACGCATCGCGGGAGGTGAGCGCATCGACAGTGTCACCGGCTGTCGCGCACTTACACGGTCGCAACGTGCAATGATCCTCCGCGCGCGCATTGGCTGCGTGTGGCCCGGGGAACGACGAGTGCGTCACGGAATCGCGACGAGTGATGTGTGTGACGGATGCGGTGCAGTGGAAACACTAGAACATCTGCTCCTTCGCTGCTCCGCGTTCGCCGATGCTCGTCGCGATATGCTCGCGGCCTATAGGGCGCAGGGCATACTACCAGACTCCATCAAGACGCTATTGTGGCCGCAGGGCAGTGCGCGCACTCGTGAGCGAGCTTTGGTGAGCCTCTGTGCATTCCTCGAACACACGGGCTTGACGTCCCGTCTGTTCTCCGTCAGGTAGTTACACGCAGTGACCGAACGCTCCGCGAGTTCTACCTTGAACGATTAATAACTGGACGCCCCACTCCAGTTGTAACCTACACAGTGCTGTGCGCGTGTGTGATTTAATTCCTCTTAAATGAACTAATCACGCGCACAACCTGGACACATTTCTTATTGTGTAAATAGTTTGTACATATTACTTCTCCCCCTGTCCTCTATTCCTGTCCCCTCACCTCTTTCATTTCATTTCTCCACTCTGCCTGCTGTCCTTTATTTCCGCTGCCCCAGCTCAGGTGCTTCAGTATCGATAGCAGATGCCGGGGCTAGCAAAAATCTTTTCCTTCCTTTTTACTATTATTTTAATAAAACCACTACCACCACCACCAGACAAAGGAAGGGAGCATAACCGGCTCCTGGTTATGTGGCCGCTCATTCGTGCCTTGATTCGTGGGGAAAGAAAGATGCTGACATGCGGCTCTGCAGCAATACCTAGGCCACAGCGTTCATTTGGTGATCAATCTCTCGCGATCAATCATTAACTGCATGCGACCTCCCAGGGTGGCAGGGAAGGCGCGCTGCCTATCCAGTGTGCAGAACGCAATCAAAGCAGGCTTTTGACACCAACGCCATGTACCTGAAAGCAAGATTGAGGTCTCCACTGACCCATAGAGCCGTTTGTGCGCCTTTCCTTTAGTGAAAACGAACAGCCTTTGCAAAGTTGTCAACGCATACCAATTATACGAACGCCGTCGGCTCACTTGGTTTGTTTTGTTTTTGAGGAAAGGAAATGGCACAGTAACCGTCTCACATATCTCGGTGGACACCCGAACCGTGCCGTAAAGGAAGGAATAAAGGAGGGAGGGAAAGAAAGACAACACTGAAAACAGAAAGTTGCATACTGAGGAATGACCCGCCGCGATGGCTCAGTGGTTAGGGCGCTCGACTACTGATCCGGAGTTCCCGGGTTCGAACCCGACCGCGGCGGCTGCGTTTTTATGGAGGAAAAACGCTAAGGCGCCCGTGTGCTGTGCGATGTCAGTGCACGTTAAAGATCCCCAGGTGGTCGAAATTATTCCGGAGCCCTCCACTACGGCACCTAATTCTTCCTTTCTTCTTTCACTCCCTCTCTTATCCCTTCCCTTACGGCGCTGTTCAGGTGTCCAAAGATATATGAGACAGATACTGGGCCATTTCCTTTCCCCAAAAAACCAATTATTATTATTATTATTTTGAGGAAAAGCGCGGCGCTGCACAGTTTCGGGACACCTGTGGCTCGGTGTGAGTAGGAAGCGAGAGATAGAGAGAGAGAAAAGGCGACGGTGGCGGCGGCGGCCACCTGCGCTGTGCGTGAGGTCACTCGTGCCCCGACGTACGCCGGCTCGCGCGAGAGAGGCGCGCGTCGCGGAAGCGTCTCTGGACGTATCTCACATGTGCTCCTCGATTTCTCGGCAAAATGCATAGTCATTCACCCCAACTCATGCAAGTTCTCACACAACAGCATCCGTGACGTTACAAGGACCGTGTGGATACCAAATTTGAGGTGGGAAACCATTTTTTTCCAATTTTGAAGGGTCCTTCTACGAGCACCGTGTCGCTGCGAGTTAAGCCTAGAGATAGCAGGGCCTAGCGCCCGTGCTTAGGCGTGCTCCGGCGGGGTCATCGTCCTCACCCAGGCCCTAGAGGCGGAGTGTTTAAAGAAAATGGCATCCGCTATGCGTGTCGAAGTGGAGGGTGAAGATATCACTCCGGAGGAAGTTTTGGAGAAGTTTGGCTGGCGTGTCGCCGGAGAGAAGAAGACCCAGGAGCAAGAGAGCAAGCTGTCTAACGCCGCTGAACGGGGGACCGGCGGCTGCCGGGCATCGTCGATCGCAGCGGAAGAATTTCAAGAGCAAGCTACTCAAGGCAGCGAGAATGCCTGAGCTGCCGAGGCAAGATATCAAGATCGTCATGCGTCCCAGGGGAGGCCTGAACCTTGGGGAAGTATCTAGATTCGAGATCAGCCGAGCCATCATCGCAGCTGCGAACGTGAGTGGCGAGGAGGTGACGCAAGATGTTATCTGCCCGAACAAACAGCAAAATATAGTCGTTATCAGTACGCCTAACCGAGAGAACGCCGACCGCTACTCGGCAGTCAGAAACCTATCAGCGGCACGGCACACGACGTAAGCGCCTACGAGACCGCCCCCCACGGCACCGTTAAAGGCGCCATCAGGGGTGTTCCGATGACGGACACTATTCAAGAAATCAACGACTACATCGTTCAAGGCTATAATCCCACTACTCTGCAAGCCAACCTCATCGGCAAGACGACGACGGTGGTCATCGCATTCGACGGCGACAAGGTCACGAACTACATCCGATACGGCAACCTGCTGGTCGAGTGTTCGCTGTATCGCAAGCAGATCGATATGTGCTACCTGTGTGGTCGCCTCGGTCACCGGATGGACGTTTGTCCTAACCCCGAAGACAAGATATGCCGTGGTTGCGGCATGAAGAATCCCGAAGAAAGCCACGTTTGCACTAACCCCAAGTGCAGCCTCTGCGGGGGCAACCACCTCACCGCGGACAAGGAGTGTAAAGCGAGATTCAAGACACCATACGTCGTTCGAAAACGGCGTTGGGAACGCCAGCAACAAGAAGAGGTGCAGCAGCAGCAGCAGCAGCAGCCGAGGGGGCCAGCGTGGCAGGCGCCGGGCGGGCGTCGCAGCCGCTCCCAGACAAGACGAGGGAGAAGCAAGAGCGATACCAGGTCACCATCGGCAGCTGGGGCTCGCAGGCGCGAATCTCGTTCGCCGTCCAAGTCGAAGACCCGGCGGAGCAATGGCGCCGAGAAACAGGTGGGCTGGGCAGCGGCGTCTCCCGTCGCTCTCGACAATAGCAATTTCCCTCCCTCCGCTCCTCCCACTCTTAGAAAGACAACGAGTGTAGACACTGTCTGGAACTCAAACAGATGATAGAGAGGCGGAATAATCAAATCAAGAGCCAAAACGATCAGATTCAGGCTATGATGGAGCGCATCGAGACGCTCAGTAGAACAACGAACAGTGATAATGATGTCAGTGTGCTTAAAAGGAAAGTACCCAAGAGAGGAACCACCAGCGCTGCTCCGGCGGCGACGAAGCCGACCACGCCACCGGCGTTGACGCAGTCTGTGACGAACGCTCCACCGACAGAAACGGCAGCTGTTGCCATGGAGGAAGAGAAGGTCGAGGCTGCTGTTCCTCCATGAACAGTCATGAGCATGCTTACGCAAATCTCCAGCCAAGTTTCTCAAATGTCTGCGCAAGTGAACAGCCTAACAGTTAGAATGGATAATGTGGAGGCCAAATGCAGCCAACTCTCCGTTAGAGTCATGACGTTAGATGCGAAAAATAAGCATCCCACGGTTGCCAAGATGAAGTCACCACGACTTAATCTACGGGTCAGGCCGCGAAAAGTTGGTTCCGTGCGCAATTCTACCGCTCAAGAAGTACAAAATGACGAAGACTAAAGGAAAGCGGAAAGAGACTGCGACGTTACTTCAATGGAATTGCAGGAGTATTAGAAACAAGATAGGGGAGTTACAACTTTACGTAGATAAATTGGACCAGAAACCGGAAATCATAGTGTTACAAGAACCCGCCGCGGTGGCTCAGTGGTTAGGGCGCTCGACTACTGATCCGGAGTTCCCGGGTTCGAACCCGACCGCGGCGGCTGCGTTTTTATGGAGGAAAAACGCTAAGGCGCCCGTGTGCTGTGCGATGTGAGTGCACGTTAAAGATCCCCAGGTGGTCGAAATTATTCCGGAGCCCTCCACTACGGCACCTCTTCTTCCTTTCTTCTTTCACTCCCTCCTTTATCCCTTCCCTTACGGCGCGGTTCAGGTGTCCAACGATATATGAGACAGATACTGCGCCATTTCCTTTCCCCAAAAAACCAATTATTATTAGTGTTACAAGAGACCAACGGCCGGGCCAAGCTCGCGGGATACATTACGTATACCGACCCCAGCGAAAAGGGTACTGCGATCTTGGTCCGCAGCAACGTGGCAGCTACACAGCACGTGACCACTCAGCGAGGCTGCGAGCATACGCTTATCGAAATACACAGCAGAAGAGTGGGGGGTGACAAGAACATTTTCGTCCTGAATGCGTATTGTCGACCGCCCAGCAGGGTCATTAACTTTGAAGGCACCATATTAGACTGCATTAAAGAAGCAAGAACAAGAGCGCTTTTAGTGCTAGGTGATTTCAACGCTGCCCACACGATGTGGGGTTACAAATATTCGTCCAAAAGAGGAAACCAATTGGTAAAAGCTATACAGGATCACGACATGGAGGTGCCTAATGAACCGGGCGTAGCGACCAGGACAGGCACTAGCACGGTCAGAGACACCACTCCTGATCTGACGTTAATTCGGGGGAACCTCGACGTTACTTGGCGTACCACGGGGGAAAATCTTGGCTCAGATCACGACATCATTTGTGTAACCCTCGGGGGGACCGACATCAAGACGAAACTGGGTCAAGCCAACATCACAGACTGGGACCAGTTACGTAGAAGCGCAGCTAGTGAAGGCGCGGACGAGGACCAAGACACCAAGACGTATGAGGCATGGGCTAAAAAGCAACGCGAGTTTGTAAAGAAATTTACGCAGAAGATTACTACGATTACAAAAGTTCCCTTCGCAGACAGCAGGCTTAGCCACATGTGGGTGGCCAGGCACGGTCTTACTCGAAGGCGGAAGAGGCAAAGACATAACAAGAAGCTTCGCAGACGTATACATACGCTCAACAAGCAGGCGGCCGAGTATGTGGAGCAGCTATGCAGGGAGAATTGGATGAAGATGTGTGACGACCTGCAAGGCACACTGTCTACAAAAAAGACTTGGAAGCTGTTGCGGCACCTCATAGATCCGTTAAAAAGCAAGAGCGCATGCGCTCGAGACCTCACGAGAACGATCAACAGTTACGACGGGGACGGGGAGAAGCTCATTAGTGAACTCACAAGTAAATACCTCATGACCGAGAAGAGCGGTAACCCGACTCACGAGTATGAAAGGGAAGGTAGGTAGGTAGGTAGGAAAGACTTTTAATGCTCTAGAAAGGTGCTAGTAGCAGACGAGAAAGAAGAGGTCCATCTTCCTTCTTCTCACAGGGTCGGTGCCCCTATTCCAGGGCTCCGCTGAGCTTCGCTGCTCGTTGGGCGTGCTGGATCAGACCTTGTTGGCAACCCAGATCGCCGCTGGAGAGCCGGCTCTCCCACTGTTCCGCACTCGGGTCTTTGCGAAAGCTGTCGTTTTTACTGCATTCCCACGTGATGTGGTACAACGATGGTTTGCTGCCACACCACGGGCAAGTGTCCCGATATTGCGTCGGGTAAATCTTGCTAAGGATATGCAGGTTTGGGAATGTTCCTGTCTGCAACCTTCGCCAACACACTGCCTTTAGTTGATTTAGATCAGGATGAGGCGGCGGATAGCGGATCCGTACCCCCTTATAGTAGTTGAGAATGTCTGAGTACGTAGGACTGACTCGGTCGGGTAGATCGTCCGATTGGGAGGAAGCTCGGCTCGTATACCCTCGAGCTACCTCGTCGGCGCGTTCGTTCCCCGCTATGTCGGTGTGTCCTGGCACCCAGTAAATGCTATGTATGACTTTTGGTGGGGTCGCGCTCTGGAGGAGCCGGAGCGCGGCGCGACCTATGCGGCCGTTCATGTAGTTACGGCACGCTTCTCTCGAATCTGTAAGGATGGTAAGGGACATGTTGCTTCGATAACCGGCTACCGCCGCTAGAGTTACGGCCAGCTCCTCCCCTTCGGTTACCGTGCAATCCCTCACTGAGGCGCTAGCTAATTCCTTTAAGTTCGAATCAATAACTACCGCCACTGTGCTGTTATGTGAGCTTCTTGTATACGGAGCCGCGTCCGTGTATACCGTTGTGGATTTTGTAGCTAGATTTTGTTGTACATACCTCGCCCGGGCTGCCCTACGGGCCGCATGCAAGTTGGGGTCCATGTTCCGGGGAAGGGAGCGAACCTTTAGCGTCTGGCGGATTGCGTCCGGTATGCTCGCAGTACGATTCTCGAATTCCGCAGTTCCGCCTAGCCCCAGTCGGCTAAGGAGCGAGCGCCCCGTAGGAGTCTGCTGGAGCCTAGCTAACTGCGTGACCAGTTGTGCTTCTTTGATCTCTTCGAGGGTGTTGTGAATTCCAAGAGCCAATAGTTTTTCGTTGGAGGTGTTCATTGGTAGATGCAGGGCTGTCTTGTAAGCTTTGCGGAGTATGGTGTCTGCACTATCCACTTCTCCTTTGTTGAGGTTGAAGTACGGGAGGGCGTAACCCACGCGACTAACCACCAGGCTCTGAACCAGGCGCAGGGTATCCCCCTCTCGCATGCCGCTCCGCTTCTGCGACACGCGCGTGATCATTCTGGCGACCTGAGTGGTCGATTGCTTGAGAAGGCCGAGCGTATGGCCGCATCGCTGGTTGCTCTGCAGTCACATTCCCAAGACGCGTATCTTGTCTCGTTCGGGAATTAGCTGTCCTTCGAGGGAGACATTGAGGGACCCTTCCTTGTGTTTCCCTTTGTGGACTCGCAGGAGTTCTGATTTTTCGGTGGAGCAGGCGAGGCCTCGTGCACTGGCATATTCTTCCACGCAGGTAGCCGCTGCTTGCAGTCGTTCTTCTTTCTGGCCGAGCGACCCAGTGGTAACCCAGACCGTGACGTCGTCAGCGTAAATTGCGTGCTGTATGCCTTCGATCTTCTCGAGTTGTCTTGCGAGGCCGATCATGGCCACGTTGAAAAGTAGTGGCGAGATGACGGACCCTTGAGGTGTGCCTTTGTTTGGGGTCGAAAATTTAGCGCTACGAAGGTCTCCGAGCCCAACCGTTGTAGTGCGGTTGGAGAGAAAGGCCTTCACGTAGCTGTGAATTTTCTCGCCGCAGTGGAGGTTGTCGAGTCCTTCCATTACAGCCGTGTAGCTAACGTTGTCAAAGGCTCCTTTGATGTCGAGGGTCATAACCACGTTCTCGCCTGCGCTCGGGACGTTGGTGAGGACTTCCTCTTTGAGTTGTAAGAGGATGTCCTGGATGGAGAGGTGGGCTCGGAAGCCGAACATACTGTGGGGGTACAGGTCTTCGTCTTCCATGTAGCTTTGGAGCCTCCGAGTAACGACTCGCTCGTAGAGCTTGCCTAGGCAGGAGGTGAGTGAGATAGGTCGGAGATTTTCGATCTGGAGTTTCTTACCCGGTTTGGGGATCATTACGACCTCTGCATGCTTCCACTCTTCAGGAACCGTTCCTGCGGCCCAGTGCCCGTTGAGGAAGGTGGTCAGTTGGTCGACCGCCTCGTCGCAGAGGTTGCGTATGAGTGCGTTCTGGATCTTGTCTGCTCCCGCCGCAGTGTTGCGCGTGCATGCCTTTATGGTAGCGAACACTTCTTCCCTGGTGATCGGCCTGTCTAAGTGGGTGTTCGGTTTCCCCAGGTATGGTTTCGCGTATGCCGCAGGCAAGGTCGTGCCATAGCATTTCTCTTTGGCCTTATCTAGCAGTTCCTCTTCCGTACCCTCGAAGGTGTGGACGAGTCTGCGGATAGCTTTCCCGCTTTCGGCCCTGGTTTGGGTAGGGTCGAGGAGGGTCTTGAGTATACGCCACGTTTTGGCCGTGCTGAGGGTGCCGTCCAGCGAGCTACTGAACTGCTGCCAGCTCTGCCTGGCCAGTTGGGTCGCGTACTCCTCCGCTATCTTGGTGACTTCTGCGATCTTGAGCTTGAGCTTCCTGTTAAAGCGCTGCTTCTTCCAGCGCTTGGTGAGTCCTCGACGTGCCTCCCACAGCCTGATGAGCCGAGGGTCCACCTCAGGTGTTTGCTCGGTGCGATCCACTTCCTGAGTGTACCGCTTCTGGATGTCTTTAAGTTGTTGACACCAATCATCTATGGAAGTAATCCCCCCTTCCAGGTCCGCGCAAGCCTTGCGGAAAGCCGGCCAGTTGGTGATCTTGGCCGTGCCGAGCTTGCGCTTGATGTTGGTGGCTGCTATCGTGGTCTTCAGGATATAGTGGTCACTGCCTAGATTCTCCAGCAGATTCTCCCACGTTACGTGCTTCACTCCCCAGACAAACGTTAAGTCCGGACACGTATCCGGGCAGATCGAGGTGCCAAGGCGCGTGGGATGAAGTTGGTCTGTTAAGAGGGTACATTGGATCGCTTCCGCCGCGTCCCCGACCTGTATACCTTTGTGATTATTAGTGGGGTATCCCCATTGCTGTCCGCGAGCGTTGAAGTCGCCTACAATGAGCAACGAGTTGCTTTTCGCAAGTTTGCTGGCCCCTAGAAAGAGTATATCAAAATTCCCGTCCCGCTGGCGAGGCGGGCTATAGAGGTTTACTAGAAAGACACTCTTTTCCTTACGCTTCTTTTTGGGAATAATTTCCGTCACTAAGTGTTCAATTTTGGTGTTGGGAATTGGGTCATGGGCTATGGCTACCAACTTTTTGCTGACCAAGGTTGCCGTGCGTCCGCTATCGTAGCACGTATATCCCCTGAGTGACGGTGTCGTGTTAGTTTCCTGTAAAGCTATTATATCGGGTGTTGAACCTTGCGTATGTAAAAACTGTATTAGGAGTCCCTGCTTTTGGCGGTACCCCCTGCAGTTCCATTGCCAGATTTCTAGTGGAGTTTTTTTAGCCATTGTTTTGGGCATTGTTCTGATTGGAGCCTTCAGTTCCGAAACGGCGCTCGTGTATGAGCCTGTCCCGGGCCTCCTTTGTTATTCGTTGCGTATTTTGACTTTTGACGTGGCTGCGGAAACTTTGGTCCTGCAACGCAACTTTTTGCTGTAGTAATGTGATGTTCTGTTCTGACAGGTTGAGTTGGACCTGCATGGCATCTAATCTTGCATGAGTTTGTCGGAACTGTCCTTCGGTGCGAATCATGAAATCCTCTATGCGCTGCATGAAAGTTCTGAATTCTTCGGGGCTCCCTTCTAAGGCGGTTGGAGATCGTTGCACTTCGGCCACCGGAGTCGGGGGCCGCGGTACGTGCCCTGTTCTCTGAGCCTGCATCTCTTTAATGAGGTCATCGATTTTTTTGGAGATGTGCATTCTCCTCTCTTAGAGCTTTAATTTCCTTCGAGTTACGCGTAATATTATCTTGATCCGAGTGCGGAATCACTGGGTTTGGAGAGCCCGCTCCCCAGCTCACCTTGACGCCGCCCTTCTTCTGTTGTTTCTGCGGCGGCTGCTGCTGCTGCTGCTGCTTCGGCTTGGCCGTTGACCGGTTTAGCGGCGGGAAAGTCATCCCTGGATCGGCTCTGGCTGTGATCTCGCACGGTGCTACGGCCTCGGCTCGAGGAGCGGCCATGGTCCCGCTCCGAGCTAAGCCACCTGGGTCGGTGCTCTCGACTCAGGTGCGGGTTCTGCTGCTGCTGCTGCGGTTGTTTCTGCTGCGGCAGTTGCTGCTGCTGCTGCTGCTGCTGCTGCTGCTGCTGCTGCTGCTGCTGCTGCTGCTGCTGCTGCTGCTGCTGCTGCTGCTGCTGCTGCTGCTGCTGCTGCTGCTGCTGCTGCTGCTGCTGCTGCTGCTGCTGCTGCTGCTGCTGCTGCTGCTGCTGCTGCTGCTGCTGCTGCTGCTGCTGCTGCTGCTGCTGCTGCTGCTGCTGCTGCTGCTGCTGCTGCTGCTGCTGCTGCTGCTGCTGCTGCTGCTGCTGCTGCTGCTGCTGCTGCTGCTGCTGCTGCTGCTGCTGCTGCTGCTGCTGCTGCTGCTGCTGCTGCTGCTGCTGCTGCTGCTGCTGCTGCTGCTGCTGCTGCTGCTGCTGCTGCTGCTGCTGCTGCTGCTGCTGCTGCTGCTGCTGCTGCTGCTGCTGCTGCTGCTGCTGCTGCTGCTGCTGCTGCTGCTGCTGCTGCTGCTGCTGCTGCTGCTGCTGCTGCTGCTGCTGCTGCTGCTGCTGCTGCTGCTGCTGCTGCTGCTGCTGCTGCTGCTGCTGCTGCTGCTGCTGCTGCTGCTGCTGCTGCTGCTGCTGCTGCTGCTGCTGCTGCTGCTGCTGCTGCTGCTGCTGCTGCTGCTGCTGCTGCTGCTGCTGCTGCTGCTGCTGCTGCTGCTGCTGCTGCTGCTGCTGCTGCTGCTGCTGCTGCTGCTGCTGCTGCTGCTGCTGCTGCTGCTGCTGCTGCTGCTGCTGCTGCTGCTGCTGCTGCTGCTGCTGCTGCTGCTGCTGCTGCTGCTGCTGCTGCTGCTGCTGCTGCTGCTGCTGCTGCTGCTGCTGCTGCTGCTGCTGCTGCTGCTGCTGCTGCTGCTGCTGCTGCTGCTGCTGCTGCTGCTGCTGCTGCTGCTGCTGCTGCTGCTGCTGCTGCTGCTGCTGCTGCTGCTGCTGCTGCTGCTGCTGCTGCTGCTGCTGCTGCTGCTGCTGCTGCTGCTGCTGCTGCTGCTGCTGCTGCTGCTGCTGCTGCTGCTGCTGCTGCTGCTGCTGCTGCTGCTGCTGCTGCTGCTGCTGCTGCTGCTGCTGCTGCTGCTGCTGCTGCTGCTGCTGCTGCTGCTGCTGCTGCTGCTGCTGCTGCTGCTGCTGCTGCTGCTGCTGCTGCTGCTGCTGCTGCTGCTGCTGCTGCTGCTGCTGCTGCTGCTGCTGCTGCTGCTGCTGCTGCTGCTGCTGCTGCTGCTGCTGCTGCTGCTGCTGCTGCTGCTGCTGCTGCTGCTGCTGCTGCTGCTGCTGCTGCTGCTGCTGCTGCTGCTGCTGCTGCTGCTGCTGCTGCTGCTGCTGCTGCTGCTGCTGCTGCTGCTGCTGCTGCTGCTGCTGCTGCTGCTGCTGCTGCTGCTGCTGCTGCTGCTGCTGCTGCTGCTGCTGCTGCTGCTGCTGCTGCTGCTGCTGCTGCTGCTGCTGCTGCTGCTGCTGCTGCTGCTGCTGCTGCTGCTGCTGCTGCTGCTGCTGCTGCTGCTGCTGCTGCTGCTGCTGCTGCTGCTGCTGCTGCTGCTGCTGCTGCTGCTGCTGCTGCTGCTGCTGCTGCTGCTGCTGCTGCTGCTGCTGCTGCTGCTGCTGCTGCTGCTGCTGCTGCTGCTGCTGCTGCTGCTGCTGCTGCTGCTGCTGCTGCTGCTGCTGCTGCTGCTGCTGCTGCTGCTGCTGCTGCTGCTGCTGCTGCTGCTGCTGCTGCTGCTGCTGCTGCTGCTGCTGCTGCTGCTGCTGCTGCTGCTGCTGCTGCTGCTGCTGCTGCTGCTGCTGCTGCTGCTGCTGCTGCTGCTGCTGCTGCTGCTGCTGCTGCTGCTGCTGCTGCTGCTGCTGCTGCTGCTGCTGCTGCTGCTGCTGCTGCTGCTGCTGCTGCTGCTGCTGCTGCTGCTGCTGCTGCTGCTGCTGCTGCTGCTGCTGCTGCTGCTGCTGCTGCTGCTGCTGCTGCTGCTGCTGCTGCTGCTGCTGCTGCTGCTGCTGCTGCTGCTGCTGCTGCTGCTGCTGCTGCTGCTGCTGCTGCTGCTGCTGCTGCTGCTGCTGCTGCTGCTGCTGCTGCTGCTGCTGCTGCTGCTGCTGCTGCTGCTGCTGCTGCTGCTGCTGCTGCTGCTGCTGCTGCTGCTGCTGCTGCTGCTGCTGCTGCTGCTGCTGCTGCTGCTGCTGCTGCTGCTGCTGCTGCTGCTGCTGCTGCTGCTGCTGCTGCTGCTGCTGCTGCTGCTGCTGCTGCTGCTGCTGCTGCTGCTGCTGCTGCTGCTGCTGCTGCTGCTGCTGCTGCTGCTGCTGCTGCTGCTGCTGCTGCTGCTGCTGCTGCTGCTGCTGCTGCTGCTGCTGCTGCTGCTGCTGCTGCTGCTGCTGCTGCTGCTGCTGCTGCTGCTGCTGCTGCTGCTGCTGCTGCTGCTGCTGCTGCTGCTGCTGCTGCTGCTGCTGCTGCTGCTGCTGCTGCTGCTGCTGCTGCTGCTGCTGCTGCTGCTGCTGCTGCTGCTGCTGCTGCTGCTGCTGCTGCTGCTGCTGCTGCTGCTGCTGCTGCTGCTGCTGCTGCTGCTGCTGCTGCTGCTGCTGCTGCTGCTGCTGCTGCTGCTGCTGCTGCTGCTGCTGCTGCTGCTGCTGCTGCTGCTGCTGCTGCTGCTGCTGCTGCTGCTGCTGCTGCTGCTGCTGCTGCTGCTGCTGCTGCTGCTGCTGCTGCTGCTGCTGCTGCTGCTGCTGCTGCTGCTGCTGCTGCTGCTGCTGCTGCTGCTGCTGCTGCTGCTGCTGCTGCTGCTGCTGCTGCTGCTGCTGCTGCTGCTGCTGCTGCTGCTGCTGCTGCTGCTGCTGCTGCTGCTGCTGCTGCTGCTGCTGCTGCTGCTGCTGCTGCTGCTGCTGCTGCTGCTGCTGCTGCTGCTGCTGCTGCTGCTGCTGCTGCTGCTGCTGCTGCTGCTGCTGCTGCTGCTGCTGCTGCTGCTGCTGCTGCTGCTGCTGCTGCTGCTGCTGCTGCTGCTGCTGCTGCTGCTGCTGCTGCTGCTGCTGCTGCTGCTGCTGCTGCTGCTGCTGCTGCTGCTGCTGCTGCTGCTGCTGCTGCTGCTGCTGCTGCTGCTGCTGCTGCTGCTGCTGCTGCTGCTGCTGCTGCTGCTGCTGCTGCTGCTGCTGCTGCTGCTGCTGCTGCTGCTGCTGCTGCTGCTGCTGCTGCTGCTGCTGCTGCTGCTGCTGCTGCTGCTGCTGCTGCTGCTGCTGCTGCTGCTGCTGCTGCTGCTGCTGCTGCTGCTGCTGCTGCTGCTGCTGCTGCTGCTGCTGCTGCTGCTGCTGCTGCTGCTGCTGCTGCTGCTGCTGCTGCTGCTGCTGCTGCTGCTGCTGCTGCTGCTGCTGCTGCTGCTGCTGCTGCTGCTGCTGCTGCTGCTGCTGCTGCTGCTGCTGCTGCTGCTGCTGCTGCTGCTGCTGCTGCTGCTGCTGCTGCTGCTGCTGCTGCTGCTGCTGCTGCTGCTGCTGCTGCTGCTGCTGCTGCTGCTGCTGCTGCTGCTGCTGCTGCTGCTGCTGCTGCTGCTGCTGCTGCTGCTGCTGCTGCTGCTGCTGCTGCTGCTGCTGCTGCTGCTGCTGCTGCTGCTGCTGCTGCTGCTGCTGCTGCTGCTGCTGCTGCTGCTGCTGCTGCTGCTGCTGCTGCTGCTGCTGCTGCTGCTGCTGCTGCTGCTGCTGCTGCTGCTGCTGCTGCTGCTGCTGCTGCTGCTGCTGCTGCTGCTGCTGCTGCTGCTGCTGCTGCTGCTGCTGCTGCTGCTGCTGCTGCTGCTGCTGCTGCTGCTGCTGCTGCTGCTGCTGCTGCTGCTGCTGCTGCTGCTGCTGCTGCTGCTGCTGCTGCTGCTGCTGCTGCTGCTGCTGCTGCTGCTGCTGCTGCTGCTGCTGCTGCTGCTGCTGCTGCTGCTGCTGCTGCTGCTGCTGCTGCTGCTGCTGCTGCTGCTGCTGCTGCTGCTGCTGCTGCTGCTGCTGCTGCTGCTGCTGCTGCTGCTGCTGCTGCTGCTGCTGCTGCTGCTGCTGCTGCTGCTGCTGCTGCTGCTGCTGCTGCTGCTGCTGCTGCTGCTGCTGCTGCTGCTGCTGCTGCTGCTGCTGCTGCTGCTGCTGCTGCTGCTGCTGCTGCTGCTGCTGCTGCTGCTGCTGCTGCTGCTGCTGCTGCTGCTGCTGCTGCTGCTGCTGCTGCTGCTGCTGCTGCTGCTGCTGCTGCTGCTGCTGCTGCTGCTGCTGCTGCTGCTGCTGCTGCTGCTGCTGCTGCTGCTGCTGCTGCTGCTGCTGCTGCTGCTGCTGCTGCTGCTGCTGCTGCTGCTGCTGCTGCTGCTGCTGCTGCTGCTGCTGCTGCTGCTGCTGCTGCTGCTGCTGCTGCTGCTGCTGCTGCTGCTGCTGCTGCTGCTGCTGCTGCTGCTGCTGCTGCTGCTGCTGCTGCTGCTGCTGCTGCTGCTGCTGCTGCTGCTGCTGCTGCTGCTGCTGCTGCTGCTGCTGCTGCTGCTGCTGCTGCTGCTGCTGCTGCTGCGCTGCTGCCGCTGCCGCTGCCGCTGCCGCTGCCGCTGCCGCTGCCGCCGCCGCCGCCGCTGCCGCCGCCGCCGCCGCCGCCGCCGCCGCCGCCGCCGCCGCCGCCGCTGCTGCTGCTGCTGCTGCTGCTGCTGCTGCTGCTGCTGCTGCTGCTGCTGCTGCTGCTGCTGCTGCTGCTGCTGCTGCTGCTGCTGCTGCTGCCATTGTTGTTTCCGGGACTGCCGGCCGCCGGTCGTGCTGACCCGGAGCTCCTCAGTAGTCTTGAGGCGTCGACGGCACTCCGTGGTGACGTGGTCGCCTTCGCACACCATGCATTTGGCCTTGCACGGGTGGCCTTCTGGTGGGTCGTGTGTGCCGCACGTCCTGCAGAGCTTGGTGTTCGGCTTTGGACAGACGTCCGAACGATGGCCTTGCTCTCCG
>JARKHS020001253.1:0-60124 GCA_030143305.2 Amblyomma americanum | reverse complement strand
CTTAGCGTTTTGCCTCCATAAAAACGCACCCGCCGCGGTCGGGTTGTCCAGCAGCAAAACACGCATTTATGGCTGAGGAAAATGCATTTCAATTTTTTTTCCCTGCCACTCGATTCAAACTCATGGGGTCTACACCGAAATGACTCGGTGGTCACCATTTCCGTGATCCGTGAATGCAATATCCTCAGAGATCCGCGAACGAAAAACTGTCGACGCACCGCAGTTCAGTTGCGAAATCGGCCTGTAGTGGTGACACCTGTATTTGATGTTCTGGCTCGGCACAATGGGTGTGGTACGTTCCGTCATTACCGGGGATTTAGGACAGCACCCAGCCAGTGCCGCTAAGCCCGTTACGGTCTGTTTTGCAGCCACTCGGCTATCCACTTTCTCTATTATGTCACGGATGATGTCAACGCGCTGTTTTTGAATGTACAGAGTCGATCACACTTGTCTAGAGCGCTCGAGAAATGCCGTCCGCGGGAAATAAGGCGACATCCTAAAGCAGATATTGACTTTCACTGATAATGCTTGCGCTGGAGAGCAGCCGAATAGACAAGTGAACCGCACAGGCATCAGCGCCTCAATGCTAGCAAAGCAGTTGCGAAAATATTTCACTTCATTTGCTCCGCAGCACACCGCCCGAGCGCTCTAGACAAGTGTGGTCGACTCTGTACAAAGCCATGCGCCTTGTCCCGAATTCCTGGCAATGTAACACTGGTTTTTATGGGGGAGGAGTGCGCAACGCGAAAGCATAAAAAAAATCGTTAATAGATCACGCGTGAATGTAGCAACAGTTCATATATGCATACATGGAAAGGTGCAACTGATTCGTAACGTGAAGGGCATACACGAGAGCACTGGCATGACCCGTGGCTCGTGAGGACGTCTCTATAGATGCTGTACCGGATGCCAGAAATCCAACGTGACCGTCGCCATACTGCTCGCTGGGCTGCTTTGGACACCTGCTGCAAGCGAGGGCGAAATGGTAGCACCAGATGGACACACTACACCAGCGAACAGTATGGCGACGCAAGCGCCTGCAGCGCCTCCTTCGTCTCTCACTAACAAGAACCCAACCCCCTCCCATTTTAGCCCTAGGAAGTCTTGTTTGTTACGGCTTCTTTGCAACTAGCGTTGTATATATAATATAATTGGTTTTTGGGGAAAGGAAATGGCGCAGTACCTGTCTCAATATATCGTTGTACACGTGAACCGCACCGTAAGGGAAGGGATAAGGGAGGGCGTGAAAGAAGGAAGGAAGAGAGAGGTGCCGTAGTGGAGGGCTCCGGAATAATTTCGACCACCTGGGGATCTTTAACGTGCACTGACATCGCACAGCACACGGGCGCCTTAGCGTTTTCCCTCCATAAAAACGCAGCCGCCGCGGTCGGGTTCGAACCCGGGAACTCCGGATCAGTAGTCGAGCGCCCTAACCACTGAGCCACCGCGGCGGGTCAACGTTGTAAAGTGCGTCGAATCCAGAAATATGCCAGCGTTGGTTTAGAACCAGCATTGCACTCGTCTTATCGTATCATCAGGCGCCGTCGAAATAAAGCTAGACACTGGTGTTTTCGAAGCTGCGACGATCGCATTTGGTTGCAGGTAAGGGCTGGCGAAATTAATCGCTCCCAAACACGGAGCGGTGAGCGCCGGGAGAACCGTGCTCTTGTCAGTAGTTCTCGCATTTTATGAAAAAGAGGCTGCGCGACGACTCATTTGCCGCTAAACTCGCGCTTTTCGTCGCCTCACTGGACATCTTTGGTCAAGACCGGTGGAATTCAGAGAGTGCAGGGGGAGAGAAAAAAAAAGCAAGAATAAAGGAGTAAAAGGCACGAAAGCGCGAATAGTTTCGTTCTCTCATTTGTCGCGTGGGAACCGCCTGGCGTCTCTTTTGAGCTGCCGGCGCGGAGCTGTCTCCCTTTGTCTTTTAGCTCTCCGGGGGCCGCGGCGATCTTTGTCGGCAAGTTGCTCCGACAGGGTGGGAAGAAGACGCCGCGCCGTGCTCGTCCGCATGTCGCCGCCGCTCGTCATATCACCGGAACACAATGCGTGGCCATTTGCATGCGCCCGGGCGCCGAGCTTTCTCGCAGTTATCTAGCGCCGCGGTCCACCCCCGTGAGGCGCGCTGGTCGGCCGGGGAACGGGCTCTTCGAGTGCGCGCCCCCTTGCGGACGGCGCGCAGAGGGGCTCTTGACCGGGCGCGCTTGTCTTCTCCGCTTGTCCGCCTTCGCACGGCCGACCGAAAAGCGCGCGCTTCTCCGGACGAGGTCTCCACACGACTGAGGAGAGCGCTCGGCCGCTTTGCTCCCAGGCTTGAAATGACGTCTTTGTTTACGTAAGGTGAGACTCCTATTGCTGCCCCAGATTCTCCTGGCTGCACTGTGTCCCCTTGGTGCCCCCTCCCCGGGTGGAGGAGAAAGGATTCCGTCCGAGGGAGCTGGTGAAAGGGTAGCGGTACACCGCCGTCAGAAGCGGTCTTTCCAAATGCGTCCGCATCCGTACGTCGGCAAGGGACCGCGGGCGGGAAGTCACACTGGTGAGACAGACACGCGTTCATGCCTACTGGAGATGACCTGTTCAGTCATGCGCCAGAGAGGTTACTCTGTGTCGTTTCATACTTCATCCCCGAAAACGCGCTCCGCGTCACTCACGCAGTGCGGCCACGTCTTGTATCCCTGATGGAGGCATGAGCCACCGAGCGAACTCAGCGGAGCCCCTAGGTGCTCACTTTCATGGTATGCCGGGCTCATAGGACCTCTCATTTGTTGGGAGGAAAGGATTTATTTACTAGGCAAGGCAGATAAGTTGGCCGGAGCCATGATCCTCTACTCTGCACCCAGCAAAGGGCCTTACAGTGGGTGCAGAGGTGGAGAGGGGTCATGTGTAAACATATGCAGCTACGTGCTTGATCATAGCCGCAATGCGATATACGCGCTTTGTAAAAAAAAAAATATCTTTTTTGGAGGGGCACACAACCTCCGCCTTAAGGGCATGACGCGATAGCTTCAGTGGGTTAACACCCATACTTGCGGAATTGGTCAATCTGGACTTAACATTCATAGATCCCTGGGAGTACTTATACTACTCATGGCGCAGTGGTGCAGCCCAGGCACGTATCCAAGAGGGGCCCAAGGGAGCCCGGACCCCCCAAAAATGAAGTTCACTTTCACTGCCAAGTTCACTTTCACTGCCAAATCAAGTTGGCTTCACTGCCAGGAGCGAATGGGGCAGCACTCGTGTAGTACGTTCATGGGAAAGCAAAACATTTTTTCCCCACCCGTGGCGAAAAGGAAGACACAAAAGTGAGACAGTGTGGGATACGCCAAACTGTGAACATCGCTGAGGCACCGGATGACCTTTTTTTCTAAGAGCACAGAAATCAACAGCGGCAGGTTGACTCACTAGGGCTTGCGAATGTCGAGACCATGATTATCTTTTCGTATAAGCATTACCCCCGCACCTACGCCATTTTCACGGGTCAGGGCAGTTTTAAAGCTCGCCCTATGTATCCGAGCACCGGGCAGAGCAGTGGGACGCAGCAGAGGCCCCCCATTTTTCTTCACCAGCAGGTCACGAACGCGTTGCGACCTGCGAGGTGAGGAATGAGCAGATCGCAGGCTACTACCGTTCCTGGCACAAGCGCTGGGGGGCTCGCGTTACGGCTCTCACAGCGTGAGCAATGCCCCCCGGAGGTTTCGCAGCCTCACTTTCCTCACTGCCCAGTGCTCCACCGACGACGACAAGGCGTGGCGTACGCGGCGCGAACCCCCCCGCGAAAAGGGGCGGCCGACCGGTGGTCGCGGACGAAAAAGAGCCACCGCGGAGGGCAGTCATGGGAACCATGTCACGCGCAGAAGGACACACAGGATGCGCTCTTCCCTCGCCACCTGCGCGCCACCGCGTGAGAAATTAGCCGGCGGGGAAGGAAGCGAGACATGGCCGCCTCCTCGCCCGCCCTGGCGCCCGTCATTACGGCGAGCGAAATAATGGCCGCCCGCGATGCACTGGAGCCGGCCGACGCAACCACGCTGCCCTCATTGCGCGGCCGGTCGCTACCCGCCGACCGGGGTCCGCTCTGAGGGCGCGGCTCTGCTCGGGGGGAGCCGGTGCTGCCGCTGAGCGTGCGCCAGTTGCCGTCTCTGGAGCAACACCGAATCTCCAAAAACGCCAGGCGGTGGTGGAGCATTCTTGATCGAAGAAAAATATTGGCCCAGCACCTCCAACGCAGCTCTCTGGAAGCGCTGCCAGTGCTGCCGGCACGAACCAGGCGAGAGAAGTGCGCCGCCACGAAAGTAAATGACGTCCGTCCAGAATCGCTCAGCAGCGCTCGCTCCAGCTCAGTAATTCTGTACACATATAAACGTATATAGGTTTCCCTGCGGAAGCTGGCGCAGCGATGTGGAGAGCGGCGCCCCTGTCGGGGCCAGTTCTCGCGCCCGAATCGGGCTGATCAGTAGAGCCCTCGGCGACCGTCGGGGGCGAAATGGCGCATCGAAAGGCCTGACCCTGGAACTTGCGAACTGCTCGTCCAACGGCAGCTCGAATGGCCGCCCACTCGACTCACGCGCAGTACGCACCAGCGACACTGCGGGGCGGCGCACATTACAACGGTTGCCCTAGATCGTCGGTTCGTCATCGACCGAGGCAAGACGCCTGGAGGCTGACTGAAGGCAGCCGAGCAGAGTTGCAGATTGGTGCACAAGGAAGGAGCTCGTGCGCGCGCGGTAAATTCGGGCCGTCCGCAGTTCTCGGGCCAATTTGGTGAGAGGAGTAACCCGCAGGTAGACACGTCGGTTGCCGATCGAGGTCAGCGCCGGTCGCGTCGGTGATTGCGCGAAAGGCCCTGCTCGGGACTGTCGCGCCGTGCTCCCACGGTCGTCCCGGTGAAGCCGCGTCTTCGGCTCCGCTCTCTCGCGACGAGGGGCGGCGGCGCCGGCCGATTAGGAGCGTCGCTGTAAGCGAGCAGAGGCCGCTTCTGTGCGCAGCTTTGGCGGACGCTCCCTAATGAGCCGAAAAACTCGCGCGCCCTTTATTCTCCGTTTGGCGCGGCCGTCTCGGCTCTTTTGTCCGAAAATTCGCGGTGGCGCGCTTTGGTTACTAGTGTGGCCGGTCTTCGCTTAAGTGCTGTCACTGCTGCTCACTTGCGCAAGCGAGTGTACCGAGTGCGCGCATCATTAGAGACACTTAGAATAGGGTGACCTATCGGTTAAGGGCATTGTGGAATGGGGGGAGGGGGGGGGGGGCATTGCGCAGGACAGTAAGTCCCCTCCCTCCGGTTGCTGCCCTGCGCCTGCTCACTGGCCCCCGCTATTCCTCTGTGCGCCTAACCGATAGGGTCACCCTATTCTAAATAGTCCCTATTAGCGAACACTTGCGTTTGTTACCTAATATGTAAGTGCACCAAATGTTATTACCGGCACCTCGCTGTTTTGCCGTGTAATGGGGCCCGAGCGCCGTCAAGTGGATTAACCTTCACTTTTTGTCTCGGGTCCCTCATTTCTTTCTGAAATGAGAATAAACTTCAAACTTCAAAACGCCTACAGAGGCAACGTTTCCCGATATTGATCTCGGGACCTGTAACCTAATGTAGGTAACGCACTCGCTACGCTCAACGTGTGCTACAGACGACGAACAGTTTCGGGGCGACCAGCTGAGAGACTGGGGCGTCCACAGGTGCCGATGTGCGTCTGTATTCACTCTTCACCATGCTTTCTCTATGGCGGTTACTTCGCCTTCTTCTCATAGTGGCTGTGTCGCCTACAGCGCGCTCGAAAGTCATCGCGATACTGGGAGCCGCGCAGAGGCCGGCGGCTCTCCGATACCCCGCTTGCGAGTGGACTTCGCGCGCGCAATGTTCATCACCCCGAGCACGTCGCTGGGAGCGTTCACACTCCGCTCCCGAGCCGAGGCGGGAGTTTCGCAACGCGTGCGTGGTCGGACAGGCGTCTTATTTCGTGGGAACGCTTCGAAAGAAATCTGTGGGCTCAAGGTGGAAAAAAAAGAGAAGCACGTCCTCTTTCGTGGGAAAAGTGCAACCGCATACTGGGAGCTCCGATCGAACTCATCAAGTTGTTGACCTCGTGCACACACGGCTCCTTTTCGCGGAGTCCGCTTTCTCTCTTAAAGGACAGCTCCGGGAGATTTTCGAGGTTACTGCATTCTAACGAAACTTGTGCTGTAGGTTCCTCTCGTTCCTGGTTGCTTCATCCAAGTTTGGCAGCCACGCGACATTTCATTCTGGCGCAGATTGATTTTAAAAGCTTGCTGTTTCCATGGCCTCAGTTCAGATCATTTCTGCGGGCGACCCCGCATGTGTGACGTCACATGCATTACCCGCATTTTAATGTCCGCTCCCCACACGAACAAAATTTTTAAGCTTGCGTTAGGTTGTCTGGTTAGGGCGCTCGGCTACTGATCCGGAGTTCCCGGGTTCGAACCCGACCGCGGCGGCTGCGTTTTATATGGAGGCAAAACGCTAAGGCGCCCGTGTACTGTGCGATGTCAGTGCACGTCAAAGATCCCCAGGTGGTCGAAATTATTCCGGAGCCCTCCACTACGGCACCTCTCTCTTCCTTTCTTCTTTCACTCCCTCCTTTATCCATTCCCTTACGGCGTGGTTCAGGTGTCCAACGATATATGAGACAGATACTGCGCCATTTCCTTTCCCCCAAAACAAATTATTATTATTATTAGGTTGTCTCATGCATTTTCTGAAAGGAGACATCGTTTACAGTCGCTACCTCAGCCATTGCCTCAGCCACGAGTGCTTTTCTGTTCATGACTGTGGCGTCATCACTGCGTCACGCGAAGCATCGTCTCTGGCCATGGACTCAGTTTCGGCTTCACATTTTCGCTGCTTTAAAATAATTACACTCAGCATTTTGGAAGACCGGTTTGTTGTGGTGTGCCTATCAACTCAAAATGTTCGAGAAACCCCCGGAGTTGTCCTTTACAGAGCAGTCTTTTGGTAGGACGCAAAGGGATGTGGAGCCATTTTGCAGTGAAGGACATTCTCTACCATGGGTTTACCTTCCTCCATGTTCCCTACGTTGTTGAGTTCAGAATGCGGAGCTGCGTTCTGGCAGCGCCAGCCGAGAGTTATTTCACGTGGCCTGTAACGACAAGGCACTCCATCGCTGCCGAATTGACCTGCGTGGACATGGAAGCAGTACGACGCGCAGCGAATTGCTGGCTCATGCTCGCGCCGCGACGGGTGAAAAGACATGCGTGCTTTTTTGGGGGCTGCCCTAATGGGCAGTCGTCTGTCTCTCGGCTTTTTTTCTCGCGAGAGAGTTTTCGCCTTTGTCAGAGACGACGGTGCCAGCTGGATGCCACTCATCCACATCAACGCGGAGCGCGCAGATTCAGCTATCGGGGCCCAAGACGGCTAGTGGCCATCGCGGCGGGCACACAGACCCTACGGAGCGGAGGCCGGCGGCGTTGGGGAGAGAGGGGGCGCAGGAACCGGAATCGAGGGTGAGGGCGGCAGCGGCGACAGCTCGCGCTGTGCCCCGACGAGCCCCAGCGGCGGCCCCGCAACCGGCGGCGATCGGAACAGCGAACAAAGGAAGACCGCGCTCCCCGCTCGCTTGCGCGTGCACGGCGGCTGCTGCGGGAGGGACGGCTGGACAGGAACGGTCAATCGGATGGACAAACGGTGCCAGCGACGTTAATTAGACTCGCTCGCCGGAATGCGGGCTGACCGGAGATGGAGAATTGCGCTGTCGACGCCAACGCCGCGCACGCAACCTTCCGTCGACTCTCGCAGCGTCCGCGCGCATGAAGAGAAGCAAGGTGAAAAGAATCGAGGCCGGCACCACCTTTGTTGCATTGCTCGGCGATGAACCCTGCCCATTTGGGGGGAAGCGTGCGGAAGCATTCGGATGAGCGAAACGGTCCGACGGGTGGGGAACATGTGCTAGGCCCGGCAAGCGGGTGGCGCTGTTGCTCGCGCCCGTCGCCCCACCGGCGGTGACTGCTGCGCCCTCCTGGCGCCGTCTCTTTTTTTTTTTTTCCCCCGCTGTTCGTCATCTTCTGCGCGGCCTGCTTTCTGTCAGCCCGACGTCTTCGCTTTTTTTTTTTCGTCCTCCGCGCGGGGAGGCCGTGAGATGCGTCTCTCTGGCGACTGGCACTTTGTTTCAAGCGCGGGAATCGGCTTCGTGGAAACAAGAAACAGGGAGCGAGCCTGACAGCGAGGGAATGCAAAAACAATGCGCTGCTCTCACGGCGCGTCGTCTCCCCGCGGGAGAGTGACTCGCATGCGGACGAGGAAGAGAGGAGGAGGCGACTGCACGCTTTAAACGCGGGGCATGCTTATGCGAGTGTACCACGCTAGCGACCAGGAGGTAGGCTGAAGGACGCCGTCATAAAGTGGCGCATTTTAGTGGCCTGCGGGTCGCTTGGCAAGGGCGGCAATGCTGTGGCGTGTGGGAGGGAAAGGAGAAGTGAATGCAGGGGGCTCTGAAATTCATGGAAGTCGAAGCTCGGTCGCTTTTCGCGTGTCTTGACGGAAACCACATCTCACTTCCTCCGCCTCTCTGCTTTGGTTTTTCTTTCAGTAACATCCGTTCATTCATCCCGGGGATGAAAGCAGCCGCACCTTGACAGCGCTTCATGATAGCTCTTCAAGATATTAATATAGCAGTAAAAAAAAAATAGATACAGCGGCTTCGGAAGAAATCGCAGGGCTCAGTGTTAGCTACAAGGGTGCCGTAATTTTGACGGCAAATTGTGAACATGACACCTGGATTCGATACCACGATGGCGCTGCTTGCCAGCGCAATCACAGCGCTGATGCGGCTGTCCAGGCAAGTGGGTTTTGGATGGTGGAAAACACGCGCGGTCGTCTCCTGACTCAGCTCTGCTCAGTTCTACCAAGACTTCCCACAATTCTCTGTCGAAAATGGCGTCGGCCGCCGAGGTGTTACGAATTACCACTGACGCAGCGAGAAGCGTGCCAGCAATTGACCGCCGAACAGGGGGACGACCGATGCAAGGAACTAACATCTCGCGCTTAGCGGTGTCTGTTCTAGTAAGCTTGCAACAAACTTGCAACAACGTAGCACATGAACGTGCTCTTCAAGACTGCCGCCTCCTGCATAAGTCCTCTCCCTCAACACATTTTTTTAAATTTTCTTTTGAAGGATTTTGAGGGATGGGAGGGTGGCTTGCAAAGAGTAAACGGCTTAGAAGACCTTCCACAAGAAGGTTCGGACTGACCACTCATTAATCTGCCTATTCTTTGTCGGCTTGAGCATGGGTGAATGCAACCGCCTTCTGTGAAGTGTGATGTCTTAGCAGCTGCGCAGTCAGTTATAATGTACAGTGGCAGTTTCCCGTACGTCACAGATGACATTTTAGTGGCGACGTGGGAGGTGGGCTTCTTTTCCTGGCGTTCATTGACTAGTGTTTCATTAAAGTTGTTTCTCTCTCCCCCCACAATACACAATACTGTCCCGCAAGTCAACTCCAACGAGACTCCTCCACACACTGGGGCCCAACCTGCAGGACGCTTAGTACAATGAATAGCACAACGGCTTGCTTTCGTGGCCAGAGAGATGACTTTGGCAATGCTTGACATTATTTAACGCCGCTCACTTACGCCTTTCCACAGATAACCACCGTTACGCCGCCTATTGACAAACTACGTCGTAACACGAGCTGATTGTTGCATTTTATTGAAGAGTGAGTGTTGCAAGCAGGTAGTGTGGCTGCATGCAGACGCTCTGAGGGTGCGCGTTTCACTCGGAAGAGGCTTCCGCGTTGTCATATCGCTCACTAAGTGCTGGATAAAGATTTTGCACAGTGATTACCGCTTGACAAAGTCCAGTTTGAAAATGCGCCGTGCAGTGGAAGGATGGGCAGGCCCGGAGTATCTGTGCATTTTGTCACATTGTAGTATAACGTAATTTGTTGCTACTGCACACTCTAATCAATTCTATTTGTAATGAAGTAGTCACTAATAACAAGCGACGGAGAGCATTACATGCATGTAAGATAGTCTAAGAATTGCCCTTTGGATGAGCATTCGTGACGCTTTTTTTTTTCCTTCCTCTGCCGCAGCTTTCGTGTCCTGCTCGCCAAACCCGTGCAAGAATGGAGCCTCCTGTGTGTCCTCCAACCCGAGCGGAGAGTCACACTGCAAGTGAGTACACGCAACGTGCCATTTGTGCACTTCGGTGCTTTGCGCGCACTGGGGCCATGGTGTTCCAGTGCGTGCCATGAGCGGATAGGAAGCTAGCGTACGCCCTTGCTACGCTAGCGTCCCGCGGGATTTTGAAGAAGGAGAACAAATCCTAATAGTTATTTGCTCGTAACGTACGTAGAGCTTGAAAAGTTGAGGGAAAAGCCCACAGTTGTACTCAAGGCGCAGTTGTGCCCAAAGCGCTTAGCATTCTGCAGCGGCCGGTTCTCGCGGGAAGCAGTAACCAAGTCTGAACGCGTCTGAGCGCCTCCAGACAGCGCGTTGGGGTTTGGTTGTTGCTTTCCTCTTGTTTTTTTTTTTTTTGCCTGCATGCTGAACAAGTTCGTGAAGGCTTTCTTGGGGCTTGTACTTTACTGTTTAGGCTCAACCTGACAGTCAGCTTCAGATATGACATGCCTTCCCGGCATCAGAAAAAAAAAAGCAAGCCCGTAGAAGGCTAGAAAGAGCTTTTGCAGGAGTGAGGAGGCAGCGGGCTGTGGCAGTTCAGAATGGACTCTCGTTTGGAGCTGACAGCCACGGGGTTGTTCGCTCCGCTGTTCACGAGTCAGTCGAGGCCTCTGGAGGGATTCGCTCGTAGGGGTGCCTCTCCGTGCTGTTTTTTTTTTTTCCTTTTCACTACTCATCTTTCCTTTCTCGAGCCCAAACTTGCGATGCTGTTGTTTTTGGTTTTCGTTTGCTAATTCGTGCACCTTTCTTATTCTAAAGTTTGCTCGTAAATGTTAGGCCTTGAATTCTTCCCTGTGAGGCCAGTCTCCCTTGTGGGTACGAGCCACCGTTTGAGGGTGCTACAACAACAACGGGCCCAGCGTGCAGGCGTCCGGCCTCGCCGCCTGCTGCGTCATGTTTGATGTACCACGTAGCTCTCGTCTGCCCTGTGCAAGCGCCGCATCTGAAAAGCCGCTCCGAGCGCGCTAGCTCGACGGGGTCCCGAACGGCGCACGCGGCTGAGCCGCCGCCTTCCGCCACCTCGAGCGCTGGCGGCGCCGTGTTGCAGAGCTGACCCCGGCAGCAGGTGAGGCGACGACGACGCGGCGGTTGCACCACTTCCCTCTTCGCGGATCCGCGCTCGGCCGCCGCGGTGTCTCGACTTCCTGAACGTCCTCGTCGCGTGGGTGTCGCCGCCGTGTGCGTCAAAGGGCGCGCTCGGTCTCCGGGAGAAAAGCCTACGCCAGTCGAGGGTTGCCAGGAAATCGACGCTGTGTTCCGGTACGAAGCAGGTGACTTCTGTCGCGCCTGAGCGAGTTACAGCGAGCGCGATCTAAAATAGGTTTTTACCGGCGAAGACGTACGTGCGCGTGATATACGAAACTCCGAGACCGACGCGATTGCACCACCAAGAATGCAGTTTGAGCTAGCTGGTTGATACACGCCGTAAATGGAATACATCGGCGCAAGAAAACAGGGACAGGAACACGCAAAACACAGGACAGGCGCGTTCCTGTCCCTGTTTCCTTGATGTATTCCATTTTCGATTTCACCATCGCACGGCAGCGAGACGATTCATTGCGGTGACATAAAAAAAGTGCGCATAACAGCGTCGAGTTAAGGCACGACCACGTGTTCGCAGACGCGTGCTCGAAGCGGGCGGCCGGCTCGTGTGGGGAATTCGTCGACAGCTGCTTTCTTGTCGCGCCCAATAAGCGTCGTCGCGCGGTGCACCGGCGCGCCAGGCGACGCTTCCAAAGGCGCTCATAAACCGAGCAGCACCGGCGGCGTGGCGAGATCGAGGCGCGCTGCCGACCCACCACCCTCCGGCACCTGGAAGCGATGCAACCGCCTCATGACGGTGGAAGGGGGCAAGGAGCTGGGCCATTTAATGGTTAAAGAGGCGCTGCTCGCATCGCGCTCGTTGAACATCTGTCGCCCGCTCGGGGCGCAATGCCGTTAGCGGTCACGTGACAGGGCAGGTGTGCTGCGAGGCGGTTGGCGCTCGCCGGCTGCCGAACGCAGCGTCGCGGAGAGGCCCCAGCCTCGCCTTTCATGGCGGGCCAGAACCGTTGGTGGGGAGCTCGGACCCTTTTCCCTCGACTGCGTCTCTCCCCTCACTCCCCTCACGCTGCTCCCCACCACGATTCGGCTCGCCGCGAATGTGTCGGTTGCGGACCTCCCGCCCCGCGTACGTTGTGCAACGCGCCGCGTTTTGGACCATCGCGCGACAGTCGGCAACGAGCGTTAGGCTTAGGGCATAAACGCTACCACCGCCGTGTGGCACTAGCTACGAGTAGATTTAAGGCCGCCTCGATACAGCCTCCTCTGGTAGCTGTATCGAGGCGCCCTAGTCGATTTTTGGCGCCGCCGTGACGGACCGCTGCGAACCGTTTGAAACTCGAGTTACGGTGCCTACGTCGGGAGCTCTCCCCCGCCAGTGATCAGCATTAGATAAGAAAAATCGTTCTTGTGGAGGTCACTGTTCTGCGTTGCACAAATTGCAACGCCGCGCTTGCTTCTCTGGATCGGTGCTTGCTTCCTTGAGCACTTTCTGAGAGCTCGTGTACACGTTGCTGTTCGAGTAACGCTCTAAAAGAAAATCGTCACTCTGCTTGCTGAGTGCTGCTCAAAGAATCGCGGCTTGGCACCCTGGCTCCGTCGCTCGCCTTCGGGTCAGACGAACGCGGTCGCGCCGGCGCGGTCGCTTTCATGTCACGCGACCAAGCCACGATTCCGGTTCTCAGTGTGCGGCCGTCGCTTCGGCGGCTTTTGCGACGGCTTCCGAGAGGGGGACGAGTGTCGGGGCCCCGCGGTCGGCGCCCGTCGGACGGCGACGCGGAAGACATAAACACCGCCTTGCGGACGTCAAATTACCGTCGTCTTCGCTAGCGCAGAGTAGCGTGCAAAATTTGTCGAGGCACTCGCTTAGCGATTTGGGCCCAATCGGGGCATGAGGATAGCCACGGTGCATAAACTGGAAGACGCCGGCGAGCCTTCGGTTTCTTTTCCTTTTTTTTTGTCTCTGACGAAATGGCTGAAATGCGCAACTGGCCCGACGTGCGGGTTTCGAAAATTGCTGCTTGCCCGCGGGACGAGGTGGGGGGGGGGGGGGGGGGGAAGAGAGAAGAGGAGCGACACGCTGGCCATTTCGGAACAAAGCGCATGCGAACTTGAAAGGCAGCAGAAGCCTATTTCGAAGTAATCATGGAAGTGTTATGACATCAGCTATACGCTTGCTTTTTCATGCACTGTGTTTACCTGGTACTCTGCTGTATTTTTCGCGCCACAAACACCCTCGCGTCCAGCTTTGCTCGTTATTTATTTGTTCGCATCGGGAATTTGTACTTAGTGTACGAATAAAGGAAATTGCACAGCTGATACCGGACGTTGTGTACACTGCGAGGACGAACACAGAGGAACAGGCACACTGCAGATGAGCGTATAGAGGAGAAGCCTATCGGCAGGGGACGAAAAGAAAGAACCCCTGGGAAGCAGGCGTCTTTGTGACAAGGCGCTTTTTGGAAGTTCGCTGCTGTTTAGTCTTGATGAGGCTGTGTTGGGAGCCTAGAATAGTAAAACGAAAAGTCCCTTAAGTAGATTGACTTTCTACTGCAGGGCTTTATCCTTGGCTAACAGCAACATGACCATTGCGGGTTCATACGTCGCTGGCGTTGTTGTGCGAGCGCTTGATGAGAGTCCCGTGTGCTTCGTCTGGATGACAGTGGCGAAGTCTTAAGTTTTCGCCTTTAAAAAAGAACAGTTCCTGTCTCGCGGAAGCACACGTTTTCTTTAGGTGACGTCAGTATCAGATACGGTGCTCACTACCCTCCCCCTCGCTCAAATTTTGCACCAAGAGCGCTTTTAAATTAGTTTTGGTTAGCACTGGTTGTACAACACAAGTTATAATCTTGAATAGGGCAGGAAGAGCATGCTAACTTCTCTCGCTAGACGCGCGCCAGTCACCTTCTCGTGCTGCAGCGAGGATTGTTCGATGCGGGTATAGTAGTAACGCGGCAGACGTTCGCCAGAAGGAGGCAAAAGTGCGGCGCGTGAGGGCGATTGCGTCATGCGTCCCCGTGAGAGACTGGTTGGTTGCTTGAACCGGCGACCCCGTGGTCGAAAGGAGAGGTATGCGGAGTGGGAACGCTTCAGCGGGTCCGCCTCATCGCGGTCGATGTATCGGAGCGGGCGCACGACCGAGCAGCAACAAAACCAACGACGCTGCGCGGGAAGGTGCTGCGATGTTCCGGTTGGCGTTCCCGGAGCCAGACTCGCAAGGACACACCGCCGCGCTGACCCAATTAGTGCCGCCGCGAACCGGGCGCGCGCTGCGGAGAGCGGGGGGAGCCGACCGAGGCCGCCAGTGGACGGCTTCGGAGGCGGCGGATCGACGGCCGCTCGCGCTGCTGCATGCATCATGCACGCTGGGATAAGGCGCGCAACGAGCCGCGCTGGTTTCGGCCTTGTCCGTGCGCGGCGCTCCACGACAGGCTCTGCGGTGTACGTATCGGAAGTTAAACCGGTTACAGCCTTTGGTGGCTTTCAGAGTCCCGCTTGCCAGTAGTACGTCCCTTCGGGAGTCTACCTAATCCCTGGGAACCCTGGTGTCAAGTTCCGCGAGCGCCTTTTTCTTTTCTCGAGTCACATTCCGGGTATGAACGCGGGACGTAGGGAGCCCAGTGTTCGATCCGCCCCGCTCACCTACCACAACGATCACGAGCGAAGGGACGGTCCTTTCAAGAGCGAATCCCGAACGGCGCGTTCTGCGAGGGAGCGATCCCGCCGCCCGGTAACTCCCCGCTTCCCTCCGGGGCGTCTCACTCGGGAGTTCGCGGCGGCCTTGGGAGTCGGAATGGGCACGGCTCGATTGTGCGACCAGGCGCGGGGCGGGCACCAGCTGGGGCTCGCACTCACGACCGATCTGCACGACTGACTTGGGTGTTCGGCCTTGGCTCGGCACAGAGCGCACTCAGTCGGCCAGGTTGTTTGGATTCGCACACCGCATGCCGACTTTCTCATGCAGCAACAGAGGCGACGTCCGATACCCAACGGCATCTCCTCCCTCCTGGCTTTTCTTCTCCGTCCCGCTCTCGGGGAGTTGGATAAAGTGCACATATAACGAAGGCACCGTAGTCCTGACTACGGGCCCGCGCTGTTGCAGTGAACAGACGCAAGAACAGTCGACCTCCGCTTAGGTTCGATCAAAGGGCTGGCTCTGTAAAACTCGGGGAAGGCTGCTTTCCTGCCTTGGGCTGGTGGCCGGAGACAGTTTTCCGATCTCGCCGACGAGCGCCTGAGCAGCGCCGCCCGGCCTGCGAGGAGGAGGCCCGGCCGCGGTCGCTCTTCACTTCGGTGCCCATTGTTCGGAGCATCTCCAGGAAGCGGCACGCGACGAAGCGCGCGCTCGAAAGTTGGCCGCAGCAGCCGGGTCTAAGGCCATCCGTGACGCTTCGCGATTAGGAAAGGCACCGCAGACTCCTCTGTCCTGTCGAGGCGGTGCTTTCGGGGACGTTTGTGGGCCGGAGCTAAACGTCACCCAGATTCTTCGACGAGCTGTGGCGCCTAGCTGCTCAACTTTCACTTCACCTTCGAGCGTTTGCGAGCAAGCCCGGCAGCCTTTGCCGGGTGCGGCGAGCCCGGCCGGGCAAAAAATTTCACTCAGTTCTAGGCGAACAGTTACTGCAACGCGTGAGAGTTTCGCTCCGAAATTCTCGTGTACGTTCTGCACAGTGAGGGCTTGAGTCTGCCTTCCTGTCTGGTGAGAACGCCAGTTGTGAACCTCGGGAGCGGCTATTTTCCTATTTATATAAGCACGTGCCGACAGTCGCGCATGCCGAGCGTCGATCTCACTGGTGGTGAATTCCAATCGCAGGCCCGGAGCGGTCTGCACGCTCTGTGACAGAGCGCCTGAATCCGGCGCAGAGCGCGCGACCTGAAATTGCGATTGGAGTACACTTGCTCTGGCCAGAGCATGCAGGCCAGAGCATGTATAGGGCGCCGCTATCGCCGCTGAATAAGAACGTCACGCAAACTTCCGGTCGGATCCGCCGATTTCGGCGGAGCAGTCCCGACTGCTCCACGGAGCAATCTCGGCTCGGCAACCGCTCCCTGTCTACGATTGGAAGACGCGATCCGTGCCTCAGATCTGCGTTTGGAATACAGTTGCTCCGAAAAGAGCAGGAAACGTTGCTCCAGAAGTGCTCCAACTCTGCGATTGGAAGTCACCATGGGACAGCGTTGCTTCAGGCCTTGGAACTTGTGCGTTTTGAATGCGTGCGTTTTTGCGTTTTCTTGTGGTTTTTTTTTCGCTTTTCTCCTTCCATCTTATGCGTCGGGGGTCTGTGCAACGGGAATGGCAACGCTTCGTCATGGTGCGGCCCGTGCCAGGCGAGGGTGTGCGCGGCGGGTCTGGAAGCGTAGCGTTGATTAAGGCGGCAGAGGAGCAGGCGGAAGACAGAAAACAAGGCCTAGAGGACGAGCGGACGGGGTGGCGGATGAGCGAAACCAACAAACTGGACCGGCATGGCCCACCCGAGTAGCGCGGACAGGGCGAAAAGGGGAAGGACGCGAAGGGGGGGGGGGGGGGTTGCGGCGTGACAAGGCGACGCCAATGAAAGGGAGGAAGAGCGCGGCGGTCGGTCGTGTTCCGGGCGACGCAGGAAGGCGCCAATTAGAGCAAACAAGGACGGACGGCCATTCGGCGCGCCTCCCCGCCTGCATTTTCTTCTTTTTCCGCACCCCCCCCCCCCCTTCTCCCTTCGCCGCACTGCGGTGCGTCCCTATACACGACTCGGCGTAATAAATTCGCTCTAGTATATTTTTTTTAACAGTAGAAACACGCGAAGCGTCCGCGAAAGGTATAATTTTTTTTTATCTATACAGGTACCTGCAGCACCACAAGGGCATTATTGCCGAAAGCAAGAGTTACGACTCGCGTAAAGCCACTTAAGACTTGACAGACAAGCCGTTGTGCGTACACACACACACACACACACACACACACACACACACACACACACACACACACACACACACACATATATATATATATATATATATATATATATATATATATATATATATATATATATATATATATATATATATATATATATATATATATATATATATATAGAGAGAGAGAGAGAGAGAGAGAGTAATGAGGGAGTAATTACTCACTGACATCCACCCGAGCGAAGCCATACGGCTACAAAGGAAAGCTATACAGCTTTCTCTGAAACTTCGCAGTTAAAGAAAAATTCGTCCTGATCCGGGTTTCGAACCCGGGACCACCGCTTCACCGGAGCAGTCTCTCACCAACTGAACTAACCGGGACGGCAAGCTTACGTTAGGGCTTACATATATATAGCTTACAAAACAAAAAAAGGAAGGGAAAGCAGTTAAGTCGCGTATTTCAGGGTAGCCTGCCATCATTTTCAAGTCATTTTGCATCCCGTCGAACTGAGTGGAGGCCGCCCACTTGTGCGCGATCAGCGGGCACGTTTCGTTCGTTCAAAACGCGTTTGGGGGCGCTGCGAATACGGCAGCGCATGAGCGCAGTCACGTGGTTTTATTTCATATGTCGCGGGTTTTCTTTAAATGCCGGGAGAAAAAAAAAGGGCCACGTAGGAGGTACGTTGCTACAAAAAACTGGATCGGTTCTTCTTTAACTACCCATCGTGGTGGCTCAGTGGTTAGGGCGCTCGACTACTGATCCGGAGTTCCCGGGTTCGAACCCGACCGCGGCGGCTGCGTCTTCATGGAGGCAAAACGCTAAGGCGCCCGTGTGCTGTGCGATGTCAGTGCACGTTAAAGATCCCCAGGTGGTCGAAATTATTCCGGAGCCCTCCACTACGGCACCTCCTTTCTTCTTTCACTCCCTCCCTTATCCCTTCCCTAACGGCGCGGTTCAGGTGTCCAACGATATATGAGACAGATACTGCGCCATTTCCTTTCCCCCCCCCCAAAAAACAACAATTATTATTCTTCGTTAACTCCCTCTACAGCTTAGCGAAACGCACGTGACCCTAAAGTGAGTATTCGAAAATATGTATAACTAATATGAACTAACTAATTAATCGGAATTAAAAAATTACTCTGAGGAGCGCCATGTGAAGGGAAAGAACATGTCGTTGGCTTCACCCAACTCCTGTACGCCACTTTTTTTTTTCTTTTAATCATCGGTTCAAGCTGCGTGAGACACCCTGTACATATATTCTTCCCTTTCTGAGAGGCTGCGGAGATACGAACTGCGACGTCGCACTCTGCGTTGCGCACGAGGAGAGAGGCTCCGGATCCGTCGCCGAGCGCTCATCGGCGTCGTCCCCGATGGGCGAAAGACAGATTAGCGTCGCGGGGGGACGCGCGAGCCGTAATATGGGAAAGCGGAAATGGAGCGGGCGCCAATCCGAGCAGTCGGTGCGAATGGAAGAAGCGAACCAAGCCGGCACCGTGAGAAAGCCGGCGAACGCGCAGGTCGGCCACCATTGGCCGCGCCGCCGGCTGGCGTCGCATGCGCCTTCTGAAGAAGCCAACCGGATCCCCGTCGTAGCCGAGTGGGCCGCACTTGTGGCAGGAAGCAGACGTGATCGAGCTGCTAATTTGCCCGCAACGACGTCTTCAGCCGATCCGCCCGACCAGCGTCGTCGTCCCCCGTGCGACCAGCGCCTTGTGTGCGCTCTCCCTATCGCTCGTCCCATCTTGTCGCGCTGCGGTGTCGGCGCACCGATCGCGCGGCATTGGCCGGTGGGAATTAAAACGAGGCTTGCCTGCACAGCCAGCCTTCCGGCCGGCCAGGCTGGGTGGGTGAGGGTGCTCTGCATGTGTACACTGGTACAGGGGAATGGAAAAGGATCGGATCTCTCTGGAGAGGCTCCAAGGAAGACAGGAGGGATCGCGGCGGCAGAGGTTTCCACGTTTCCAAACTCCAGTTCAAACTGTGGAGCTCGGCGTAACCCCGAAGATGCATTGGGCCGGAGTACCCGGGTTCGAACTCCACCGCGGCGGCCGCGTTTTGACGGAGCCCGCCACTGCGGCACCTCTCTCTCCCTTTCTTCTTTCGCCCCCTCCTTTATCCCTTCCCTTACGGCGCGGTTCGGGTGTCCACCGAGATATGTGAGACAGTTACTGCGTCATTTCCTTTCCTCAAAAACCAATTTTCATTTTTTTTTTCGCTAACCTGCGCTGCTGAAGCTGCCGGCGCCTTTCAGTCGCCTTGTGCAAACGTTCTCTTTATCCGCGCTGTTCGTGTGTAAAAATAGCACAATCGTGCTGCATTAATGTGGGCTGGAATTATGGACAATTTTTATGGTAGAATTATGGTCAGCTTTTCGAATGTCTTTTTCCTCGGTAATATAGGAGCTCGATGTCAGGACAGTGGACAGGATGAAAGTGCACGGAATCCGTTGGTTGCTGCGTTTATATAGACAGTGGTCAGAACAAAAGCTCTACTACCCCAACCAAATGGTTCCTTTTCCGTGCTCGGAGTGCAGAGCACCAGCTGAAGGCAGTGCGAAAATGGAAATGCCTGAGGGACGGCCTTTTTTTTTGTTTTAGGGTTTTAGGCATTTCGGCAGTAACACACACACACACACACACACACACGCACGCACGCACGCACGCACGCACACACACACACACACACACACACACACACACACACACACACACCACACACACACACACACACACACACACACACACACACACACACACACACACACACACACACACACACACACACACACACACCCGCGCGCGCGAGACGAACGAGATTGGCGCAGGGGCCCGTTTGCGAGGACGACTCGGCGTTGTGTCAGCGAGAGGCAGGTCGCAGGCATTTTGAGGAAAGAACTGTCTCCTGAAATGTCTCCGCTCTCGCGTCCGCTGCCTTTGCGTTGCCAGAGCCATTTGTTGGGCGTGACGACTGCCTGCGAGGGGTCGTGCCAGCCGATTTTCCCGGCAAGGACAAATGTCCAGTGGACTGCCGGCAATGACGCCACAGTGGGCAATCACTGTGGGGTCCGCGAAGTGGCAGCTACAAAAACGCTGCCCACAAGGAAACAAAACGCCTGGTTCGCGCGAAAGTTATCGGGGCTACGGTTGTCTAAGATACGTTTGGGATAAATGAACTGCGTGAAGAGCAAAGCGTACCGTCAAGCAGACAATGAATGGCGAAGCAACTAGACAACCCCCCCCCCCCCCCCCCGCGCGTGTGTGACTAGTTGCTTATTTTTTAATCAGTTGTCGTTCAGCAATAAATAATTACAATAAATATCGGATTGATCACCATCAATATTAAAACATTCCTCAATGCTCCATGGTTTCGTTGACCGTTGGCTTCCTTCATATGCATGCATATAGTAATAAAAAGAGCCTTATTACAGATCTGCATCTCTGCAGTTGTTGATGCTCGCATCGCAAGCGCTGAGCCGGCCCAAAGGGGACATGCGTTCCTCGGCGCTATGTCCGCCTGCGGGGCAGATGCGGCGGCATAAGGACGGAGGCTTGGAAACTGGAGCAAGCTGGCTCTTCTCATGAGCAGCCCTTTTTCCTCGGCTGCGCGGAGCCGTCTCATTAGCAGCGGCGGGAAGCTATCGGCGCCGATCGCCGCCGCCGCCGGTGGGAACGGCGGCCGATGCGCTCCCCGGCGCCGGCCATTTGCATGCGGTCCGCGAGGTCGTTCCGCTCTCCGGCTACCGCGGGCGCCGGGCCCCGCGGCTCCCTGGAGTCGAGAGGGGCGGCCGACCTCGCCGAGTCGCTCCCCGCTGCGGATGCGCATCGAACGGGCGAGTCGGTTTAGCATGGCGCGCCTCGAATACTGCTTGTGTCCCTTTCAAGCGCACCGGCGGGACGGGGACGAACTTGCACCAGCTGTGTTACATGGATGTGCTCTTTTGGCTTTCGGTAGGGTTTCCTTCACAACGTAGGTGCAACAGTGAATGTCCGGGCACTCGCTCTTTCCTCAGCCGAGCGGGTGGCGCGTCCGGCCCGAGTACGAGGCTCTCGTGCAGCTGACAGAATCGGCGTCGTTTCGTCGTGCGGATCCCTTTTCCTGCGCATCCTCGATTAAATCGGAAGAGAGAGAAAAAAAAAAAAACTCGTCAGATAGTTCTTGATAAGTTCGTTACGTGGCCGGCGTCCGCTGAAAACTCGTTACGGCGTCGTGACTCGCGAAAACTGTGCGCGTGCAATAAGGCACGGCTGTGAGCGCCGCACTTCCGGACTGGCGGGTTACTTTCTTCCGGTCACGTGAGGGCCCCTCCGACCGCACGCCCGTCGTGCGGTAATCGGCCAGCGCGCGCTCGTGAGCGTCCGGACGACGCAGTGCTCCGCGGTTCACCGGGGTGGGTCACGAACCGGATTCGGTGCGGCCCCCGAGGAGGGGCCACGCACCGCACGCGGGGAGCGAAATTATACGGCCAGCGACGGGAGTGTAGCAACGGGGGTCACGTGGCCCGGCCGATGGACGGCATTCCGGGAAAGGAGGCTCGCGGCCGATCGGCGCCGCAGAGCCGAGAAAGTGTCTGGTCAGTCCCCTGGCCGCCACCACTCGTGGCACGATGACTGCAGCCGCCCTCGGAGCGACATGCGCGCAGGGAAGAGTACCGCCGGGAAGACTCCACGTAGGAGCGAGTTTCACTTGACTTCGAGAGCTGAATACTGTCAAACGAGCTCGGGCAGCTAGGTCCGCCCAGACGTTTAAAAAAAATATGGCCGATTAAAAACAACTGACAGGACGGTTACGGCTATGAAACACGAGATTCAGGCATTTAGTTTAGAGGATGTTTTGAGGTAGAAGAGATACAGTGACCTCATATCGCAATGGTGTAGTGGCCAAGTGATGCACGCCTGGAATGGCAGGCGGCTGCTCCAAACAGATCTACCCGTTGGCTTATGTGACCCAAGTTGACCGTGATATAAGGTGAGTGCGTTAATGACCGGTGGGTGCGTTAATCGCATCCACCCCGGTGATTAACGCACCCACCTGTTAGGACGGCGACGAGAAAGCCAGGGTCGGTAGCCTAACAGCTATCGCTGTAAAACTCGGTTCTTTTCTGGTGTGGAGACCGGCGCAGGGGGCTCGTCTCGACAGCATAAATGCTCTGTCAGGTGGCGCCACTACGCAGAGTGGCACGGGCCGGAAATTGCAGTGGGAGGGGTCTGTTACTTTTGCCACCGATGGAATAATAATAATAATTGGTTTTTGGGGGGAAAGGAAATGGCGCAGTATCTGTCTCATATATCGTTGGACACCTGAACCGCGCCGTAAGGGAAGGGATAAAGGAGGGAGTGAAAGCAGAAAGGAAAGAAGAGGTGCCGCAGTGGAGGGCTCCGGAATAATTTCCACCACCTGGGGATCTTTAACGTGCACTGACATCACACAGCACACGGGCGACTTAGCGTTTTTCCTCCATAAAAACGCAGCCGCCGCGGTCGGGTTCGAACCCGGGAACTCCGGATCAGTAGCCGAGCGCCCTAACCACTGAGCCACCACGGCGGGGCGAACCCACATATTGCATACTCGGGTATACTTCTGCATGGCTAAAACGCGCAGCAGAGACAAGGCCTTCCGGGCACCACTGTTTTGGATCATGTGATGCGCAGGACAGTACGTGATCGGTTAGCCGCCTGCCGGCACACACTGGAGCGGGAACGGCGTTCGCCTCGACCGGCGTCGTCAGCGGGGAACACGGCCGTGAGAACGACGCTGGGGCCGATGCGAGGCGATCAACGGGAGGCGCTCGTTCGCACAGTCCGCGGGCTGCCAGTGCATATCTCGCGCGGCCTGCTGAGCTACATCTCGTGCGTTCGCTGTCCACTAGCCAGACGCAGTCACCTCTTCGCTATATCGGAGATCTGACTACAGCGAAGCAGTGAAGATAGCGCAAGCATCGTGTTTCTCCTTGCCATTTGCGCGGCAACTCGGCATTAACGGAATGTAATGCAAACACTGCCATGTTGCGCCTGTCATCCTTATGCGGTTAGATCGAAGTACGCTCTGCAAAGAAAGAATCGCAGTTGGCGCTGTTATTTATGACGAGGTTCCGTCGCATGCAAGAACTCGACGAAGCACAGGTTTTGTTTTGCCCTTGCTAGGTAAATGACGACACCAATCGCGTGATAACTCTTCCAGGGGCCCAAGTCTTGCGGAAGCGTGTCACGAGTGCTTAAAAGTATAAAAGATCAATGGCGCTGAAAATGTTTACAAGTGAGGGATACCGGAAATTTGTTAACACTGCGGCGAAAGCGAATCGCGAAAAGATGAGAGGGCGCTTCCACAGGCGGCCTTTACGTGTGAGTGCACCCTGATCGCGTCCTCGTGTTGAGCCCCGTCCTTGTGGTGTTCGGGAGAGCGCGCACACGCGGTTCGCGTCGGCGCCCGTCCGCGCAGCGAGGCCGGCCAGTGGCGCGGGATGTGCCGGCGACCCCTCATCTGGCGCCGAAGACAGATGCATCGGCGGCATTCCAGCGGAGCCGCACGGACCGGTTGGCGGAGCGCTCCCGCTGACCGCCGAGCGGTCTCTGCATGGAGATCACGCGCGCCCTGGGCCGGGATGGACGCCGGTCGTCTCCCCCGGCGAGTTTCTTCTCTCGAGAGCCAGCCTGTTTTCGCGGCCTGGGAGAGCGCGCTTATCGCCGGTTCGTGGCTGCCGCGGCAGTCGCGCCCTTCGGCGGCCGGGGGTGCCGCCGCCGACGTGCGCCGCATCCCAATCGAGGCGGCGGCGACGCCTATTTGGGGCGCGCGCGGATTATTTCGCACGCGGGACCGGGATCGCTGTCCTCGCGGCGGCCCGCTGTTTCCCGACCGGCCGTCTTCCGCCGTCGCTGTGTCCTCTCGCTCGCCTTGCACGCGCAGCCAAGTCGCCCGACCGCTGCCAGCTTCGGCAGGGGGCGTCTGCCCCGTTTTTGGGCCCCTTCCGATGGGCGGCTGCATGAGCAAACGTTGACGAACAACGGCCTCTCGGAGCGCAGATCTGATGCGATCCTCTGCCGCGGACAACAAAGCAAATCGAGCAAACGGCCGCGCCTTCCCTCCGCCGCCCTGAGACTTTGGTCGCGTGCGAAGCGGCACTTGTGCTTTCCGCCTTTGGCGGCCGAGCCATGAGCGCGGCTGGGGTCATGCGCGAGTCGGCGCATGGGAAACAATGAGCGGCCGCCACAGTCGGAATCGGGTCGTTACATCGGGGGCCGGCCAAATGGTCCCCGCTGCTCGGCATGATCTGCTCCCGCGGGCTCCGTCGCGGCCGCTCCGGTCGATCGTCCTGTTAGGCGCGGTCCAGCAGGCGGGCCTAATGCGTCCCTGTGGCTGCCCACAGAGCATTCCAGGACAATGGGGCTAAAAGAAACCGGCGGCTCGGCGGTGCGCCGCCCCTGCAGCGTCCCTGGGAAGTCGCTTTGTTTGCGGAACCGCCGCGGTCATTTTGCAGAGGAACGACCGCCAGTTGCATTAAGCCGCCCGCACCGCGGCACACGCGAATTGTGGGTTCAACGTCTCCGATCTGAGGACCGACGAATACCTCCGGCAGCACCCGGATTCCGCCCTGCATTGGGATTTCGGCGCAGCAGGAGCGTGTCCGCCTGAGACAGAGGATTAGAGCCAGCCGCCCTGTCGCGTCCTGAAGACATCGAATATAGACGCGTTGTGGCCAGACATCCGGCCTCGCGCCGCCTGCATTGCACGGCGCGAAACGTTTCGCCATACGCGCGCGGAGTCGCCTCGAGAGCGAGTTGGCACGCTCGGCCTCCGAGAGCGGAAACACCGCCCCTAATTTCGCGTAGCAGTGCGGCATGCCAGAGTGCGCGTTTCCCGCGTGCTGGCGCCGCTAGCTGGCTCGCGATGCGAGGTCGGCCGTCCCACTCTCGGGGCACGCCTATGGCGTCGTGCTGCTCTTGACCGCGGTGCTGCTGCCACCGCGGGCCCACGTCCAGCGCTGCAGGGCTCTCGCGGAGGCGCTGCCGAGGGGAGACCCCCGCGGGAGCCTGTTGCAGCAGCAGCTCGAAAGCTGCTGAACCAGCGTCGGAAAGCTGCACGAGGCGCGCGTATTCCATACTCGGCTGATGGTAGTTTGTAGGCACGTAATACATCAGCGCGTGGATTCGAATGAGACTCTTTTAACTGTACCCTGGAGGGTCACTGTAAACCGAAGAACGGTTAGACTAGGCTGGCCGTACAGTTGGGTTCTCGTCTGCCGCGTCATCCAGGTTGCTTGTTCGCAAGAAACGATGTGGGCTGCACAGCTGTTGAGCCTCGAAGGAAAGAAAAAGGGACCGAGAAGAATTGTGTTCTTAGATCGCTACCTTAGCTACCGCAAGAAACATGGTAAGCTAAGAAAAACAAAGAGCGCACAATGCTCTCAGAGGCTCGGAGCATAGCGCTCAGCAATGATTTTAATGTACGTGTGGAAAAATAGCTCTTGAGGCGTCCTTAAGCAGTGTTGTTGCCGCATGTAGTGTTATGTCGCTAACATCCGGAGTAATACAGTGGATGGATGCTGAAGCAGTTAGTTGTATTCAGTGTTTTGCGGTCGCCCCACAGTGCGCACGAAGAGCAACGAAGGGAAAGCGTTTGCGGAGATTCCAGTCCGCTCGTCCCCTTCATTCACGCTCTGCACGCAGACTTCCTCGGGGGAGGGGGTCTTTGTAGCGGACGCGCTTCGCGTCGTCGCAACAATCCCGCGGCATACAATTCGACACGCCCGCCGTGGCCAGTGCGAGCCGGAGCCGAGAGCGCAGGCACCTATCGCGTCCGGGCGGGGTTCTGCATATGACTTGCGTGTGCCCTCATAGATAGCGATCGGAAACCGATCGTGCGAGAGTCCGTGCACGACGAGTGCACCTGGGATGCGCCCCGGGGATGGTGAAGCACGAAACGCCGCTGCCCGTCCCGCGTTAGGCATGCTCCAGGTCTAGCATCATCTAGGTCCATGACAGCCTCGGAACGCGAGCGGTCATGGCAGCCTCGCCAAGGCCGCCGCGGCGTCCCTCTCTCGCCGCCCGGTAGGCAGCTGGAGGCAGCGCCCGCCCCGAGGCCTGTCATTAGCTTCGCCCGCAGCGGCCTCCCGGTCTTGTTCATTTGCTGGCATCTTTACGGCTCCCGGTTAGTTAGCCGGCGGGCACTTGGGCGCTGCTGGAATGTGCCTTCTCCGGGCCAGGCCTGCCCCATGCGGCCGGGTATACGCTCCCCCCGGGCCGTTCTTCCTCGCTGACCTATACCGCTCCTGCCGGGGATGAGTGCTCACTGGAGCGCAGCAGCGGAAAGATGGCGCTGGAGGGCTTCGCATGCTGCTCGGCGCGGCAAAATTACACTGCCTGATCGGGGCCGCACGACTCGAGCCGATTCGGCGCTCTCCCAGCGCCAGTCGTCGATGGGAGCCTAATAAGGTGATGGTTAGATAAGGTGGCCCACGTGGTTGTTTTTCATGCTGTATGCTCGCGTCTCCTTCCATTTACATTGTTCCCTAGTCCGCTGCTCCGCTCGCGGTACTTGGTGGCTTCGCCTTTTTCCTCCGCGGCGTCTCCACAACGAGCCTGGGTGCGGGGTGGCAAGGAGGAGGCTCTGTGGCCGGAAGGCTGAGCCGACACCCTCCGCTGTTCGTTACAGTCCGCTGTAGTTTCCGCACCCTGCTTTCGTGGTCCGAGAGAAAGCCGCCGCGCGACTGCTGTCGACTTGGGACAGGGGAGGGCAGTGCGTCATTACGCTTGACAGAATTGCATGCCCCCCCCTCTCCCCGAGACACTTGGGTTTTAGTGGAGACGGACCCATCTCAGCGCCCCTTTGTGTGATGCCGGCATAAGAGCGCCGAGCGTGCGGGGCCGGCAAATGACCTTTTGAGTGCCGTTCCCCCCACGCGCGCTTTTCGGAATACTGTTTGCTTTCTACCCACGCACAGGCGAAGGAAAACTCTACCGACACAAAGGGAGCGCCTTCCTGATTGTCGCTTGTCGCCCTCCTTCCATCTGCAACTCGTTTCTTGCTAAAATTGTCGGCTCCAGCTTTGAAATTCATCGGTAGTGTTACTGAGAGGATGCTCTTTGCTTGCCTACCGGCCATTTGCGCCGCGCTGTTTTCACCTCATTGTTCGAGCAACCTCAGTCGTGCATATCGTTGGCTCGGGGCTGTGTTTTCCAAGGCTGCTTAGCACCCCCCCCCCCCCCCTCCACCGAGATGGTCCCCCGGGGCATTTTTCGCTCTTAGTGAGAGCAGCGAGCAGACGCGGCTGGCTAAAGCCACCGCCGCGGATGCGCGATTTGGCCGCCAGGGCGTAAAACTTCTCACGGTTCTCGTGCGTTTCTTGCGGAACGTTCCGCTCACGAACTCCTCCTCCGGCGCGGTTCTCACAGTTGGCGAGCCTCGACTTTTGGTTGGCGTAGCTCGTTCTCGTCCGCTGTCGTGTTTCGCGCTGCCGCTCGATTGTCTCCTGCCGCGTATACGTGCGCTGAAAAAAGCCACACGTGCAGCTGCCTCACGCAGAAGCTCGGCTGCTAAATGTCAGCCCCTGCGCAGCTTTTCTCTTCGTTTGCCGTCGACGTGAACGCCGAAGCAGACCTCGGTCAATGCGGTCACAAAGAGGTCAAGCCACGGGAAACAAGCGTCTGTGGCCGGTACGACGTTGACGCACGAAGCTTGAGTGACGTGTCTGCTTTTGTGTCCGCACCTTGTCGTTGCGTTCTGTTGCTAGTGTCGCTGTCATCACCTCGTTGGTCCAGGCCAGCTGCGACAAAAAACCCGACCCACGTGGAGAGGAGGGGCTGCGCGGTGTGGAAGGGCGACGTTTCGGGGCGCAAAAACGGGCGCGCTGCCTTTCGGGTGAAGACGAAATAACGAGGGCAAGAAAAGCCGCAGGGTGCGCGTGCGCACTGAATTGGCGCTGAAAAATTGCGGCCACAGTGGTGTCCGCCCGCGAAATTGCAACGGCGCGA
The DNA here is from genome assembly GCA_030143305.2 of Amblyomma americanum. Lineage (NCBI taxonomy): Eukaryota > Metazoa > Arthropoda > Arachnida > Ixodida > Ixodidae > Amblyomma > Amblyomma americanum. The sequence goes on along the minus strand of JARKHS020001253.1, from coordinate 32,070 downwards.
CGCACGCAACAACATCCACGCGGGCAGTAATGGGGATCCGAAGCGCGCGCAGTGGGCACCGTAACGGGACAAAGAAAAGGGAGGAAGCGGGCATTCCTTCCGTCAGGGCTGACAGATGGCGCAGAAGAAAGGACGGCCAAGAGACGAGGAATCTTTTTGCAGACGATGACGAGGGGCTTTATTATGCGCGCCCCTCGAGATGAGGCAACACCCTCTCAATGCTAAGGCCTCTCCACCGGCCGCGTGACGTCACGCCAAGGGACCGTGCAGGCCCCGCGCTCCGCGATTTCAGCGCGCCGCGCCCGTCTGCACTATTCGGGTACTGCCGTACGTAGCTGCCTTATAAGTGATTCCTTCATTTTCATTTTTGTCGTTGCTGCAGAAAAGAAATTCGCTAGTTTGTGCGCGCCTTAGGCTATCATTTTATCTGCTTTATATATTTTTTTTATTGCAGAACACCTTATTGTCAAGAAAGTTCGAGCTGCTAATACAGTTTTTTATAATAAACAATTTAGCATACGGCCGCCAATTTCGCATTATTGGTCATTATAATAAAAAATTGATTAGTTAATTTCAATTAATCATCTAATTATTAGGTTCTATCACGTACATGATGTCTGCCGTGCGGTAAAATCCATCCGCACAGACCGCACATGCGTATATCTAGTTGTTAAAGTAGAAGTTCGTGAACATTGAAAAAAAAAACACCGTCTACTGCGCATTGTGTTAGTTTTATTCTGTATTGTGTTTTGCTTAAAGCTTTCACACACAGCAATAATGACACTCACAATAATGTTGCGCTGTTGAGTATTTGTACAGCTAATCTGACCCTTACAATAAAAAACGACGAGACACCAGCAATGAAGTGTGCGCAAAGCATTTTTATTGCTTGGGAATAAAACTTACTTCTTCTTAAGCGTTGCTGCTTTCCGGGCTGCGGCCTTCTGCTGCGCATTGTCTTGTATGGCATCATTTCTTAGTTTGCAAAAGTTGTTTAGAACAACGTTGGTTGCAACGCGTACTACCAAGCGCAGGAGAGTTTGTGCAGTGTGGCCATTTTCACATGTCTCAATGTCGTGTTCGTCCAGGAGGGAAATCGTCTGTGAAATCACGACACCACGTTGATTTCTACAGGAGAGAAAATCTTCCGCGGTTGCTCCAAAAGACAACTTCTCTGCAACTAGTTTAGTCATCAGTACCATGGGAACTGTGCATGGCTGGGGAAACTTCAGCCCTCCTCTCGACAGGTTAGCTATCATGGCAGTATTTTCCGCTTCGATCTCTCGATTTTCAATCACCAATGTGCTGAAGCAAGCAGAACATGAAAGCTTCTTTAAAGCAGCATGAGCAGCGTATCCTGCAATGTAGACAATAGCATCCATGTCAGAGTGGGCGTGTGTAATATCGTCGTCGCTGACAGCCACAGAAAAGTTGCATGGGACAAGATCCTCACTTACGTCTTCAAACTCTGTTTCCTCGCGTGGAAATGTCAAAAGTTTTTGAAGACGAAGCTTCTTCTCACATTCGTAGAGCTGACGCACGGAAATGTGGTACTGTGATCCTGCCAGCTGGCGGTAACGGCCGAACCGGTCTTCTAGCGCATCCGTCTGAAATTTGCCCAGCAGTACGTACTTGAAGTGAAGTTCTTCTAAGCAGTAGCGCGAGAGTTCTACCAGAGAATAGCATGTCACTCGCAAAGCACTGTGAGTCTCTTTCGTCAGCGAGCCACTGGTGATGTTTATTCTTGCCCAAGCGTCCAACCAGTCCACAACGCCGCTCAGGAAAGCTAACTGTGTGTCATCAACAGACCTTACAGGGTCTTGCATGCTGTCCCTTAGCCTCTGGCCTTTGCAAGGGGTCTTAACATTGACTATTTGCCACCATGTGAGGATAACGTCAATGAAAAGAGCAGTCGACTCAGCTTGAGGAATCTTGAACGCGGAACCATGTGTCCTGAGGGCATTTGAAACAAACTGATTAATGACGTCGAGAGCGAGCTTTACATTTTGCCGCTCCATTGAGGTTGGATTCACGGCTTTTGCGTTCAGTCTGTAAGCAGCCTTCACAAGCGACGTCTTCTCTGAAGAATAAAGCTGCCGCACAGCTGCGAAAGAAGCAGCTTTCATACGAGGAGGCCCTTCGGGCATTGCTCCACTCAAGTCCATTTCAGGGAAATAGAGGCATGTTCCAGGGTTTTTCTGGTTAATCCAATTGTTCCTAATGCACTTCAAGAGATGCACAGGATCGACCACGTAGAAAAGAGGGCGAGCGTTATCGGCTGGATGGGGATAGACAATGCTCACCTGAGGACTTGTAGCAAATAACGACATCATCTTGCGGTTCAGAGCATTGTTGTCCGTTATCACAGCGATAATTTTGAGCCCCATTTTCTCAACATTAATGATTATGTTCTTAGCATGCTCGTGCAAAATTTCTGCGCTCAGTTTGCTCACAGGTAATATGTGAATGACGTCCTTGTTTGCAGAAAGGAGTGATTGTACCATGAACACATGGGCTGTTGTTGCTGGTTCCGTTGAATGAACCGACGAATGTGCCCCCTTTGTAGTCGAAGTATGGTTTTATGTGGATCTCATCGATCATCAGGGTCACTGTCTTCTCGTGGTCTTTCATTGATTTGACTCGTTCTCGGATGTAGGAGAGACAGTGCGGTTGATTTTGCTCCACAAGAGGGTCAGCTTTGTAATTTGAGCAAACACGGCGCAGTGTGGAAGGATGGGGCAGAATGATTCTTGATGCAGCTCTTGTGAAGTGATATGCGTGAGGAGAAATTGAATTCAAAATACTGGCGAATACCAGCAGCTCTGCGCTATACACATGCTGTTTCGCGAGGAGAAGCTCTATCTGCTCAACCAGAAATTTCAGCAAAGAAGACTGTTCTTTCGTCGTATCACTGTCCTCAATGAGGTCTGCAAGCAGTGAACCGACAAACTGCAATACTTTAGTATGTTTCGACTCTTTCGTCACCTCAGGTATATTATGCAAGCCTATCTCGAGTTCTTCTAGCAGCAAGGACAGGCTGGAGGTGTCGCATACTTGAGCTGGCAGAATCCTGCCTGAAGGAAGCGACAGAAGCTTCACTCCATTCAAGAAAACAGAAAGTGACAGATCAGGGAGAACTACCAAGGCGCATTTCACATTAGGTGAAGGATCATTCTCGATGAGAAGGAACCTAACGCACTGCTCATCGACAGAAACGGTCCAGAATTTCGTGTTGCAGATTCCAGGCAACTTAGATTTGAACTCCTCGTAAGATGAAACTTTGTTTCTTTTCTGTTCAAGCTCATTAGACTGAAGTGACTTCCTCATAGCCTCCTGCAAAGCAGCGTTTTCCCTTCTTGCTTTTTTCGTCTCTGGCGATTCACTCCGTCCAGGCGTTGAGGACAAGTATTTTGGGCAGTTTGGAAAAACAGAAGGCGCAGCATCAATCTTCAACTGTAGCCTGTCACGCTTCACCTCTATTATTTTCCCTGTCAGTTCATCTTGGTGTGACAACGTCGTAATGAAGTCGCCTGCGTGGAAGTGCAGTTCACACACCTGCACGAGAAAATGAAGCAAGGCCATTCGCCATGACTCTCCATTGCCTAAAACACTAAGTAAAAAGAGTCTGAATAGTGAACAGCTTTTACATATTTACACAGCTTTTACACAAGCCTTATGCACATCCACAGAACTAAATGCTTCCTGGACAATTCATACATAAGTGTAAGAAGTGATATCATTGCCTACAAAGACAGCATGCCTTTCCGGGAGCGACAGCTCACAACTAAGATAATTACCAGCGCCTATTAAGCAATATTTCAGAGTCTTACCCTCGAATGCTCTGTAGGTGTGAAATCCTTCCGTGGAATGGCTCGCAACCAGGCTTTTCTTCGTACTTCGTCTCTTGGGAAGCAATAAACACGTACTTTGGGACCATTCTGGTAGTTCCCGCGGCACCCGGGAACACAGCACCGGCCCATGTTTCACGAAGTTGCACTCGCTACACGGCAGGCAATCAGTTTCCCATTCGTGCGCTAGCACAGGTACGCACGCCACACAAGAAACGGCCACACGAAACAGACACAGCCGTGCGAGGAGCGAACGGAAATGCACCCAACGCCAGGCTGAAAGACTCAAGCAGCAGCTAGACGCTCACTGCAAGACTGCGTTCGTGTCTGTGCTTGCCCGGGCAAGCGCGAGCACATCGAGGGAGACAACCGAGCGGAGCGGAGCCGCGCTTGGTGAGCAGCCTGACCGGACACTTGGCGTGACGTAGCGCGTGTGGAAAGGAGGGCCTGGAGAGGCCTGAAGAAAGTATTTAGAGGGTGTTGGATGAGGCACCGGCCCCGCGAAGAGGAGGAGGAGCAAAATGAAAAGGGACGCGGCCGTCGCTGGGCGCGCCCCGCCAGACGAAGGCAGGCCGGAATAAACGGTGCCACTGTGGAGGCAATCGAACGAGCAAGCATCGCCGCCGGCCGCGTGGATTCGTCGACCTCGGCGAGCGGCAAACATGCCGGGATGGGCGTCGCTCCTCTTCTGCGGCGAAGAACCCGTCCGACCGGTAGACCACACTCGCCTTGCGCACGCCCTGGGCAGCCATAACTCGGGTCTGTCCTGCGCGAAGCCGTCGGCGCCGAGGGAGCATCGCGCTTGGAAATCTCTGGCCGCTCGCTATCCAACTGGGCCTGCGCTTGAACGCGGCCGCACTCTGCTCGTGGCGAAGGGCTCAGAAATAAACCGGTCCCCGCGATTTGCGTGCGCGGGGACACTGGCTGCGTCGTCGTTGCTGCGAAGACCCTAGGAGTGAGCCATCAGCTCGAGTGCGTTCGCCGAGTGCATTCGCAGGCAACCACCGCGGGTCGGGTAGCGCACGGCCGCGCCCTCGAGCGGCTGCCGAACGGGTGGGGCATGCGTGTAGGCCCGCGCACGCCCAGCGGGCGCGGCAACCGGGCCCGGGCACTCTTTAACGACCGCCATCCGTCGCCGTCTGCGGCCCGCACGCCAGGAGGCCTTCTCGGCGGCCCCCTTTGCAAGCGTCTGCCTGACGGACTGGCGGCGTTGCCTGCCCTGAGCATAGGGCCTTCTTGGCCCTGCTGTTACGTCAGCCTGTGGCTGCCCTCGAGAAACCAGCTGGTGCTTGATCAGCATCTCAAGCCAGCTAGAAAACAGCCTCCATTGTGGCGCCACCGATACTGCCGGGGTCAAGAACGGAGGGGGTCGCTGATGGCGAGCGCAATCCTGGACAGCAGTGCCGTTGGCCGACAAGGACGACTGGCCGCTTCTTCGCCGGCTTCAAGGCTGGGAGCCTGGTCGTATGGCCCGGGCGTCTGGTCGCATCTCGGCCGAGGACGCGCTGCGCGTGAGAGAATCGGCGGACGCTCAAGGCGGGTCACGAGGGCACACTGCGACCAGGTGACCATACGTCACGCGAGCTGACGAGGACGCTCGCATCCGGGCCTCGCGCGGTGAACGATTATTCCTAATGCGTGGGAACCGCGTCGGCTTGACATGTAGATGAGAGGGCAGCAAGGGTCGTCGTTGTCGATGCATATGGCCGAATGGGAGCGATGTGGACACACGGGCGCCGCGTCGAAACAACGGAAAGGAAGCTCCGGACAGTCGGCGTCTTGAAAAGAATATATGGTGCGATTTTGTAGCAATGCACATGCCCGGCTGTAGGTCATGACTGCAGGTCTTGCGGACGCTCGCGCCGAAATTGTCCAGGTGTAGCGTTTCGCAGGAAGCCTTGTACACAAGCGAGAAAGTACTGGCCGCCAGTCTCAGTTCCCACCTGCAGATTGCTGCCGTCCCCTCTACGTTATTTCAGAGGTACGCAGTCTGACCATTAGCATCAACGCTGTAAATGTTGTGTTTTCGCTTTCTAGACGAGCTCTGCCCGATCGGATGCCAACAAGTGACACACGAACTTGTCACCGTTTGCTCTCGGCGTTGCTGCAAAGAGCCAGCGCACGAAGGAAAGTTTGCGAAAGTTGCGTGCACGCGACGCAGCCGAGAGACCGGTTATGCCTAGCGCCGGTTTAATGACTACGCCAAACATCGGGGGCCGCCGCCTTCGTTAGAGGGACGATCCACGGACGAAGCTGGGGCCAAGTCGCCGTCCTCCGGTGTGCTGGGTCGGTTTTGCACGTCTTCCTGTCGGGCAGTCGTGTGGGTCGTGGTAAGGCCGAAAACAGCTTGCTTTACTATCTCGGGAGAAGGGCCACTTGACGGAGGGTGGTGGTCGCCGGCTTCCCCCGGCCCCTCGGTCCGTGGAGGCGAGCGAGCTGTGTTCCTTTCACCCCGCACAGCCGGGGAATAAAGGTTCGCTCTCCGGACGCTCCCCTCGGCCGGTGCCCGCGGGAAGGGAGATAAGACGACGAGGGAGCGTTACTTCCCGGCACTGCACCCAGATTGTTTTCCAGCCCCCTGTTGGGCGGCGGGGGCGCGCTCTCATAAAGCGCGTCGTTTCACTGCGCGTGTGGGCCCTGCGGGAGGCCGGTTCTTTGCCGCCGACACGGTGAATAGGCCGCAGCCTAGCACACCATTCATGAGTTCCGGAGTTTGCACATTGCATGCAGCCGACGATAGAATGGTTGCGCAGGAAAGAAGGTTCACGCTCTTTTGGGACACGGCCGCAGCATCCTCCGGCGTCAAGTATTAGTTTCAGCTGTGCGTACGCAAGTGCTTGCGTACGCAAAGCGCTACGGCGCTGCGTGCGTTGTGCTGTCCGCTCCAAAGTATAGTTTCAGCTGACCGAGCGGTAGCGTCCCTTAGGCGCACGTAGCGCCATCTAGTGAGAAGACGTCAAAGCACATCAACGCTCGGTTGAAGAAAACTTCATGCGTGATTACTGATAACTAGTGCGAGTGCATTGGGAGCCTTTTTTTGTTCCAAGAAGAAAAACTATGCAAACCGAAAAAAATGTAAGAACTGACTAAAAGCTAGAAAACTGCTTCGCCAGGTGTCGTTGCTACTAGGAAAACACACTGCATTCAGTTAGGCCTAGGAGGTTGAAAATCGCCAAATTATCTGAAAAAACAGGGGCTAGTTATCGCTTATACCGCTGCGTGTGGGCATTAGTAGGCGAAATAAAAGCGAACCGCTACCATTTGAGCGAGCTATTGGGTCGGAGAATCCAGCGGCGACATGTATTTATTCCGAAGCGGGCGAGCAGGGCGCCGCCATCTTGTCAACGTTAGCATACGCAAGCCACGCAAGCACCGCAACGCAAAGTCCGCTGGCTAGCATACGCACGCAAGACGCAGGGCTTGCGCTTTCGTTCTGCGCATGCGCTCTACCGTCCCCGCAAACTCCTTGCGTACGCTAAGCCGTTGCGTACGCACAGCTAAAACTGATTGTCGGCGTGGCTGTTAGGCTGCCAAGGTGCTAACAACCTGTCGCATGAACGCTGCCTGGCAGAGGGAAACATGCCATGACTAGGTCCCTAACAGGCGCGTTTCCAATCATTCGTTCCCTCCATCGCTAGCGGACGCTTTGTGTACGCAGGATTTGGGGCTGTTCTCACTGTTTACGGAGTTTTCTCGTCCCTCATAGCCCGTGTGTCACCTCGGGATGTTAAGCCGCACCAATTCGGAGTTCTTCTCTCATGCCTAGCGCTTTTTTTTTATTTCCATGGCGGTACCTGTGGCCGAGCATCACTGCGCGTAACAACTCACCCGGTAACTGAGTCTGTTTCGTGAGATTTCGCAGTAGAGAGCTTTCTTGCACGTGCACACCATACCCTTACACCTCCCATGTGTCTCTAAGTGCGGATCACCGTGTCGCTATGGCTGACACGCTTTTATGAACGGGAAAGGCCAGGTGAGGTCGCAGTCCCTGCTATTTTTTTTTTTATTTTGCAGAGTTAGCAGCTCGTATGCGTCTCTTCGAAAGTGCGTAAGAGCTCACTATTGCTGTTGCCTCACGTGTAAAAAAAAAGAGAGAGAAAACCATTCAAACTGAGGAAGCCACTCGTAAAAAATGGCACCAGTGAGCAAGCACTGCATCTGCCACAGAATCGCCCATTTTCCTTCCAACTCGGCAGAAAGTCACATTAATTAAGCGAACATGCTTGGACGCTTTTACTGAGCTTTCTTCGCTTGTCGCCTGATTATCTATTTGCAGAAGCCATATTTGTATTATTTGGCATTTGCAAACACTTGAGAGAAATTTTCAGCTGATGCATAAGTTAGCCAACGGACTGATTCGTTGCAAAAGTTAACGTGCGGTGCGCCCCAAAGTGCCCGGAAAGAGAGGAACACCAAGGTAGCGTGGAAACGTTGCAACAGTGTTACTTTATTGGTTTGGTCAAGCGTTAATATATTCTGAACGTTTAACGTGCTGCCCCTAATAAACTACTCACAGGATAAAAACGGAAGAAGACTACTAGACAAACGCGCACTGACAAACTGTGGTTTATTTATAAAAAAAAGGTGAATTAATACAGTTCATGCGCGTGCCCTTATGCGCATGAACTTTATTAATAACAATACACGCACATTGTTCGTAATGTATTTTTTCTGTTTCTGAAACGGTACAAATAAACATTGTAATAACCTTACTGTAGCCTTAATCAACATTTACACAACATGCACGCCACTTTCTCTAAGACGTACAGTAACACTTTGCAAGAGCATGCAGACCCGCCAACTGTGAAGATACACAACTTCATCAACGCTTTGCAAGTGCCATCAACGATTGATGACAGGAGTTCTACAATACACCACAACCAATACATGCAACTCACTCTTCTCGGAAAGGATACCGTGGAGACAAGCTTATGCTATATCCATTGTCCAAGAGTTTCCTATGAGTGACATGAATGCTTAACATAGGCCAAGTTTTCTAGCGAAATAATTGGGCTGTGAATGCGACCTATGGCAGTCAGAATCTGCTAGTTGTGAACGTCTTTACTGTAACAACAGTGGGGGAAGTTGTGGGATTCAGAGCTTGAAATATATTTGTAATGCTGTAATATAGTTATCATATAAACATTATAATAACATCTATAATATTAGAAGAATGTTTAGTTTGAATGTTAAAGCAATGCTTATGATACAACATATAACGTCATTTGTTATGTTTACCATTTATACAACGTTCCAGTGTAATATGTAATGCTACTGCAACTTACATAACTTCATTGCATTATTTCAATGCTCGGTGCTATACCTGGGCACTGTTCTCGTTCAAAACGCGCGGGGAAAACAAACGCTTTGTAGTGGCACGGATGGCTAACATTCTCTCCACACCTGGTATACGTGTTTATGGTGTTTTCTTTCTTGGCCTTTCACTCCACTTTGTGTAGAAGAAATACACCTTGTGCCATGGCGCTGTTTGGTGAAAGCGACTCATGCACATTAAAATTCACCATCGTCACAGTTTTATTTTTATTTTTTTGTTCAGCTGGTGCGGAGCACACGCTCTTCGAGCAGGCAGACAGTGGTGCTATTTTAGCCTCGTTTCACGTCCTGCTGAGCTCACCCGCTACGTACCTCTATTAGGAGCGTCGCCTTCGCTGGAAGACAGTGAGACCACGTCGAAACGATGGCGACAGCCTGCGGTGCGACAGCCGTTGAAACACGTCCAGACGTGAACCAGGCGCTTCCTCCTCCCAACCCGAAGGGGGAAAAAAAAAAGAATTCAGGCAACAGCCCCACGAAGCAAAAAACAAAACGAACAACCAAGATTCCATCTTCGGCCTCGGAGAAGCGACGATCCTCGGCGCACACCTGCTCCGCACGCGACAGTCTGTTGGAGTGCTGTGACGCGCAATGCATTTCTCACGGACAAGTGAGCCAAGCCGCCTGGAATCTACTCGCAGAGGTGGGCGATCCGAGTGGTTATCGCGTGGGCGTGTGGGGTCCATCTGTAGCCTTCACGCCTACTAGGAAGAATTGTTGTGGACAAGGGTTGGTTCACCAGGAAAAGCTCAGTGACAGGGTGCACCCGTGTCGAACATTTTGTCTCAAAGTGAGATGCGTGTGACTACATGCTATGCGTATGCACTGAACGCGAGGCGAACGTCGATATTGAGCGAAACCTGGAGCTTCTCCGCTGTGTCTGCGCGCTGTAAGAGCAGTTGTGATAGTGAATAAAGCAAAAACAAAAAGAAAATCTGCAGCTGGTGTTTTGGCGGGTAGCGACCGTCTAATCATTCATCGGTTATTGTGTTTTGTGCGCAAGGACGTGTCTGTGCAAGAGCGGAGGGAGAGGGGGTGGGAAGAATAGTTACAGTGCATTGTTCAACGCTTGGAGCTTTGCCAGCGGTTAAGCACCAAGCATTGCGCACACTCAGTTCCATTGGTCAGAGCGCGCATCCATGCGCCGTTTATTTTCTCTCGTATACTAACTGTCGGGACAAAGGACGAAAACGTTTAATTGAGAGATCGTGTGAACATTTCATACTTTCGAACTTTCCCGAATTGTACGGGAGGCAGATGATGTTTGTTCGAGCCTCATAATTTATCTTTATTTATTTATTTCTCAAATTTAATACAGAACGTTCGAAAAAAAACAAAACTGCTGGGCAAATAGTAGAGGCAAGTGTATACAAAACCTTCGTCCTCCGTCCATCTGCAGCAGGACCTCACCATCCCCAATCCCAACCGGTATTTTATGTACCAATAAAATTTTACTCACGCACGCATGCGTGGACTTAATTGTATAGACATGAGCTTAATTATAGAGGCATTATATTAATTATGTGAGCAGGAGTTTAATGTCACTAGAAATATGCCCCCAGATTTACTCGGAAATGGTATCTGAAAAAAAAAAAAAACTGCTGGTAGTATATATCTGCACCGTAACCATCAGTACGGGCTAGGTACCTAGCCGAACCCATACCAAAGCCTAGGTGGCCGAAGCTACTGCAGCTGCCGACAAATTTTTACAGCACCCTGTCTGCGTATTTCTTTCGCTTTCCCGTGTTCCTGCGCTGTTACCGAGATTTTTCGGAACTCCGAAAATTCGCTTTTATTCGTAGTTCAGACTGTTACGGGCAACCGCCAGTCTTCCCATATGACTAATATTTGCGACCGATTTCCAGACCAGTTTCCCGGAAGCTCGGTGCTTCGGATCAAACGGCTAATACCAGGCGCTGATGCCGCGATGCGGATCACCCGTGTTGGATTTTCCGCTAGCTAAGCGCGTTTTTATTGCGTCTTTGTGGCATGTCCCCATGCCGTCCATCGTTTTGCGAGGCGTGTGTTGCGGGAATGTGGAAGACAGCCGGAAGAATTTGACTCCGAGGGCATGTCGGCCGTCCGCAGCCGTCATCTGCCGGCAATCATGACATCCATGAGGCTCCTGTAGAGTGTGCCCAGTGATCACATTAGCTGACAGGAATGCGCGAACGCGTGGTCCACAGTACCACCTGTACCACGAAAGATATGCATCGCCGTAGCCGGCATGGTCCCGCGCACGCGCTATGCAAGCCAGGAGGGAGGAGGAGGAGGAAAAACTTTATATTCTAGGCCAGCACTAAAGCACAGTGAAACAGAGTGTTTGCTCCGCTAAGGCCCGTTGATCGTTTGCCGAGCCCGATTGAAGCCAAGAACTCAAGGAAGGAGGGGTGGGTGGGTAAGGGAAATAAGGAGAGGTATAATGGCAGTGTTACATGAGTACAGAATGTGTTCGGTGTCTGCCCACACCTCCGGACAGTTGGGACAGTGAGTTGTGTCGCGCCATCCGAAGTTGCAGAGCATTAGTGGGGTGTGGAGATAGTTTTAGCCTTGCGAAGGATGTGTGCTTGTTCAGTGTTGAGTAACGGGTGAGATTGGGGTGAAATTGCGCGGTTTTCCTTGGTGTTCTGGTAATGTTCAGCCATTTGCTCTGTATATGTTGCGGAGTCTTACACTGACGTTGGATTGCCACGTCCACTTTGGCAGTGCCGAGACGCGCGGTTGTCCCGTGCAGACAGAGCGGCAGCAGCAGCGCCTGCGGTTGGTTGGCTGGTGCTTCGTGCATCGTCCGTGACGATAAGAAAGGGCCGTAAGAAATACCCTGCCGTGAAGAGAGGGTGTGCTCTTTGCTGCCTCTTCCATCAGCCAATGTTTCCAATGATTTACTTTTAGCCTGCTCGATGCCGTTTCCACGTCGTGGGGAGTTGTTGGTAGACCTTTCCTTTTCCTTTGAGGGACAGCTTTCCAAATCAGACCCCCATACCGTGGCTCTGACTACGCGGAGTCGGCGGGGTATGTATGGTGGGTTTTTTTCGCGCCGTCACGGGATTCGGGATTTCGGCCATAGGTTTCTGGATTCTTTCGCACAGCGACAACGCGGTCTGACAGATTTTCTTCACTTCGCCTCACAATTCGGGGCTCGAGCAACTCTCGGTCTGCGACTGCTGCGTGAAGTGACCCGAAAGGCGACACCGATGCACTGCTTGGCGAGGGAGTCGTCAGGCGCGGCTCCCGGGCAGCAGTTCTCCCGTGCGCCGGCCGAGCGCCAGATGCAAGGGCCTCACTGCGCGGCGCTCACATGTCGGCCAGTGGCGGGGGACGCACCAGACGCACGCTCGACTGGTCGCCGCCTCAGACAGGCCGCTGCTGCTGTACTGACTACCGTGCGCCGGCACGTAGCAAGCATTCGGTCGTGGGCCGACCTAATCCCCTGGCGGATATCCATTTATTTCAGGGCTGGCCGAGGATTCCTGGCCGGATTAGGCAAGCGGGAGCCCCATCCCCGCGAGGAGAGGGGGATGCGAAATCCCCTGCCCATTCTTCTTCCTCTCGGAGCGGCGCGGTTGAGGCCCCCCGTCCGGTGCGATTTAATGCCTGCTCGGTCAGCGAAACGAGCTTCTTCTCGGACGGCGTGCATCGCTCGGAGCCGCCAGACGTCTTAGCCGCCAGACAGACGCTGATTAGTCAATCGGCTTCTACGCGGCTTCCGCGCGCGTGTATCCGGCTGTCTTCTCGCTGCTGCGGTCCTACATTAACGCGGTGCACGAGCGTCAGCTTAAAGTGAAGAGCAACGCTCCTTTACTCGCCTGCTTTGGTCTTTGCGAGACTACGTACGACGAGCGATCATGCGCTGGCCATGAAGTCGAAGATTATGCCCGCCCCGAGAATCCCGAAGGGGAGACGAGGAGTCTTGTGTGCTACTGCTGAAGATTCGCACGCACGCAAGAAAGCGCAGAAAAAAAGCGGAATTCAAAAGATAACTGAACAAAAAACAAGACATCCATGTCCGCGAATGGAGCTTCTGGCTCTTGCGCGACGTTGCTTCTAGTGACAGTCGTTTCCTTTACGGTCACAGTGGGTCTGTGCCTCTGCAACGCGTGCATGCCAATTTCTAATAACCGAGGGGAAAAAACGCAAAGGCGGAGTTTCGGCGCGGTGAGCCATACATCAATGACGGCGTCGCTGCGACAGCCTCGAACTCGGGTCCAATCCAAGAGCGAGCGACCCCGCCGCGTACCTTTTTCAACAAGTTGTTGGGGGGTGGGGGGGACATTCTCTCCACAAGGCTATTGTGCTCGTTCAGAGTCGATCCCTTCCTCGGTCGCTCGCGGCCGTCGCATCAACATAAAAGCTAGGGCTGGCTGTTTATGGTTTCTCGCGACACGCTGGCTTGTCGATGAGCGCTCGCCCATCCTTCTTTTCGATGAACGGACTACGTCCGGCATGGGCGTTGCTCGCGCGTTCTACATTCGTGTACCATCAGTGCAGACGAGGCGCAGTTTTCAAAGTGCGGCCATGGAAGGGAGCCTCTTCTTGGGACGCGTTGGTACTAAGGTGACTGGCAAGCGCGACAGCTTTCGAACGAGGTCGGCTCCAGTGGGCAAACGGATGGCTCGAGGTCGAGCCTGACGGACGCGTCAGCACTGTCCGGTAGCAAGCACAATTTCCATGAGTGTAATAGGATGGAAACGACATGTGTAGTAACCGCGTTTGTTGTGATGTGCTGCGTAGTCGGCCGAGGTCGCCTGGCTCTTTCGTGTTCTCCGTAAGCGCAGTTTACCGCTCTGGTTTACCGTGGCTTCAAAGACATGCGTCTCTCTCCGTCTTTGCAGCTGTCCCCCGTTGTACGTGGGCGAGTACTGCCAGCACCAGAATCCGTGCCACACGGGCCCGGGCTTCCGCTGTCAGAACGGCGGCACGTGCAACGTCGAAATGAGCGTCACCAACGGGCCCAAGTTCTCGTGCACCTGTCCCGTGGGCTACACGGCCACCATGTGCGAGATCAAGGTGCCCAATGCTTGTGACTCCCAGCCCTGCCACAACGGAGCAACCTGTCAGCTGCTCACGCTACAGAACTACACATGCGTGTGCGCTAACGGATTCCGAGGTAAGTTTGCTCGGGCCAAAAGACTTGGCAGCCAAGCTGCGTTTCACTGAGAGCGCGTTCACTAGTGCATTGCATTTAATTAGTCATACTGATGTGAGTTCGCATGCCGATGCAGGAAAGTACTGCGACCAGGTGGACCACTGTGCGTCACAGCCGTGCCTGAATTACGGCAGCTGTCAGCCCAAGGAAGACTCGTTCTCGTGCACATGCGCGCCGGGGTTCAGCGGAGCCTCGTGCGCGGTCGACGTGGACGAGTGTCAGGCAAGGCCCTGTATGCACGGAACGTGCCTCAACACCCAGGGTTCGTTCAGGTATGTCCGCATTAGCCCGAGTAGGGGCCGCCCACTGTCGTTTTGGGGGCTCGTGAGGAATCGTGCACTGCAATGCCGCACGCCTTGCAGTTGCGTCTGTGAGGCCGGCTACACTGGCCAGCGGTGCGAGTCGCAGTACATCCCGTGCGAGCCCAGCCCCTGCATGAATGGCGGAACGTGTCGGCCCATCGACTCGCTCAACTACCAGTGCTCCTGCCCTCCAGGTAAGTCTGGGAGCGCGCGGTTTTCTCTGGTCGCGGGGCGCTGACCCCCCCCTCGTTGGCGCAGGCTTCACGGGCACCAACTGCGAGACGAACGTGGACGACTGCCCGGGCAACCTGTGCCAGAACGGCGCCACCTGCCTGGACGGCGTCAACTCGTACACGTGCCACTGCCCGGCCACGTACACGGGGCCCTACTGCACCAAGGACGTGGACGAGTGTGCGCTGCGGCCCAGCGTGTGCAAGAACGGCGCTACGTGCACCAACACGGTCGGCGGCTACTCGTGCATCTGCGTCAACGGCTGGACAGGCGCCGACTGCTCGGAGAACATCGACGACTGCGCCGTGGCTGCCTGCTTCAACGGCGCCACGTGCCACGACCGGGTCGGCTCTTTCTACTGCCAGTGCGCGCCGGGCAAGACGGGCCTGCTGTGCCACCTGGACGACGCGTGCGCCAGCAACCCGTGCCACGCGGGCGCCATCTGCGACACCAGCCCCATCGACGGCACCTACCTCTGCTCCTGCCCCAACGGCTTCCAGGGAGTGGACTGCACCGAGGACGTGGACGAGTGCGCCCAGGGCTTCCCCTGCGAGCACCAGGGCCTCTGCGTCAACACGCCCGGCTCGTTCCGCTGCAACTGCACCCGCGGCTTCGCCGGGCCCCGGTGCGAGGTGAACATCAACGAGTGCGACTCCAACCCCTGCCAGAACGAGGGCACCTGCCTGGACGAGCGCGGGGGCTTCCGCTGCGTCTGCATGCCCGGTACGTGGTGGCAAGGCGCGGCTGCCGCTGAGCCTGCTTCCGTGGAGTCATCCGCGGAAGGAAGCTCGTTGGAAGGCGACAGAAAATCCCTACTGTTTTCATATTGGCTTCACTAAATATATACTGGCCACCTGTGAGTACGAGAAGCCGTAATTTAACACACGCTGGGTGGGCTGTCGCTGACTGCACGTGTCGTCAGCGTGGAAGGTGCATCTATGCCCGCATGAAGCCTAACGTGCCAATGAGTTTCGGAGCACGCTTGCAAGCGTTGTTGTTCTTTACTGTGGTAGACTTTAGTGCAAGAAACCTTTAACATGGCGCACGGCTAGTCGGCACGATAGTGCTTACTGAACGAAAACGAATTCCTTCGTAATTGCGGCGTCATGAAGCCAGAACGTCAAAAACCGGCCACAGTGCTCGACCGTGCAGGCATATTTTTACTTTAGTATTTGACTCGAGAGATTCGAAGAAGCGCACAAATGCGTTCGATGTTTGCATAAACGCGAGGCCCCGGAAGTTTGCGTGCTGTTGGGGGGGGGGGGGGGGGGGGGCGCTGGAAGCCGCCGCTGTTGTTGCTGCTGCCGCCTGTGGCCCTCTCGCATTGAGGAGGTCTTGCCCCGGTGACCTGTTGTCTTTCAGGCCAGCCACGGAACTCCGCCGCTACAGCCGCAATAGTAGGGATCACGCTCCAACTTCAAGGAACGAACTTGCAGCTGGAAGGCAAATTCTTTTGTTTGAGGGTATGTCGACAGAGTGCAAGACTTACTTCCGGTGCCTTGGAAGTTGGAAATTAACATGTTTACCAGAAGTTGGCCTGTCTGCCCGCTCAAAAAAGATAATGTCACTCTGGTTTTACCACAGAAAAACTTCCGGTACGATATTCCAGAAAACCGCTCCCGTATTTCTTTAGGATGGCTTTGTTCGCATACAAGGAAGGACACAGGAGAAACAGAGTCGATATCCCGTTGTGAAACCACTATTAAATTGAGGACAGCTCAGCGAGCTATTGAAAGGAAAATGATGGGGGTAAATAAGAGGCAGGAAGAGGGCAGAGTGGGTTAGAGACAAACGCGAGTAGAAAGTATATGTTAGCACAAATCAAGAAAGGGAAGCGAGCATGTTATGCGGAGAGCAGGTAACGGAGTGGATTCGAAGGGAAGGCAAACGTAGTAAGGGGGCGAGAGAGAGAGAGAGAGAGTCAGGTGAGTGGATGAGATTAGGAAGTCTGCGGGAACAAGGTGGCCGCGGCTGACGCAATAAATGATTAATTGGAGATCAATGGGAGAGGCCCTTTGTCCTGCAGTGGACGTAGTTGGGCTACTGCTGGTGATGATGGTTCGCAATCCATCTATTCGAAAATACGCAAGTGTTAGCCGAAGAATGTGGAAAGGATACGCAGCAAGGCGCCAGTAAATAACTCCCTACTCAGCCGCTCTGCTCTTTCGTGCACGAGTGGTACAAAATTGGGACTTGTAGCTGCGGACAAGTTAGAGGTGCAGCCAGCAGGGAAACAGAAAGCGAAGGGACTGTAGCAGAGGTAGCGTACTGCGAGTCGAGTTAGAGCTCCAGCACAGCTCAGAGCAGGAAAAAAAAAAAAGATATGCCGATTCCTGCAATGGACAAATGTGCAAGTGCGCGTTGCGCATGGGGTAAAATGAAAAAAAAAAAAGAAACGAAAATCACTGACAGTCCACAAGAAGCGGGTTCTCTTCCCAGAGCAATCTTCCCACGTCGAGAGCACGCGAAGAAATAATCGTTCGTTTCTCCACCACGTCACTCGCGCTAGCGCCAATGCGATTAGAGCGCGCCGAGGCATACTCGCTGAGCAAGAGAAACAGGGTGGTTAAGAAAAAGAGAACGAAACACAACTGCAAAGGCTGTTCTCTCAAGTCGAGTGCGCACGGTGTGAAAAAAACTCGGACCATCGGGAAAACGAGAAGATGCTCCGCTAGGCACAGAAGAAGAGCTGGGAAGAACGAAAGGTGAATAAGGAAAAACGTGAGAAAGGTGCGGCCGAGGGGCTCCGTTCTCGAGAGTACCGGAGTACGCCGGCACTCAACCAACGCGCCCCGAAGAGTTGCACGCCGGCTCAGTCGCAAGTGCTCGCAATCGTGCCGCCGTCGGGGAGCGTAGTGGGCTGTTTCGCGGCTGGCCAAGGGGAACTCGGCAGTCGCCTCGAGCGAAACAGTACGAGGGGAAGTGTCAGTGCTGCGTCAGCTAGAGGCAAGGCACCGTCAGTGTTGTTCCATTTGGGGAGCTTTAAGAACCAAAATTGTCGCGCATTAGCCGAAGGTTTCAGCTGCTGTAGGGAAAAAGGGCCCTCAATAGGGATTTCTGGGTCTAAACTGAGGGAATGCTTGGTTGGGGCATGGAGCATCACTGGACGCCGTGCGCGCAGTTCCGATGTATGGCTGGAGGACACGGCGCTCGTGCCGGATTGCCACTTCTAGATCAGCTAAGAGCGATTTAAAGGACTATGGGCACCAAATTTTTGCTTGCGTGTTTTCTTCTTTCAAAATGATGCGTTACACATTAATATACATGGACCACCCCGTGATGTTCGCTTACCACCGCTAAATAATTTAGAATTGAATTTCTTCTTGACGCTGTTTCGGTTTCATCAACCAAACGATGGCAGTGACGTGTAGTTGGTCTTTACGTCATACGTCGTTTGTTGTCATTCCAGCTCTTGATACCGGCTTTAAATGTTGTATTAAATTAAAACTAAGCATCAGCGCATATATTGCAGTTTTCTTCGTACTTTACGTGACCTAAATGCCAACTACACGTCACAGACATCGTTCGATTGATGATACCGAAACAGCATGAGAGACATTCAATTAGCTGTCGTATGCGAACACGACGCGGTGATCCATGTTTTCTAATCTCTAACGCACCATTTGAAAGAACACACACAACTAAAATTAGGTGTCAATACTTCTTTAAGGCGGACTGAAATGTAACGCATAACTGTCTACCTCCGTATATGTGCCCACATTCGCGAAAGTGACTACATTGCTGACACGTCGATCCGCTTGACAAGCGCGTTAGCTCAGATGCATTGGCGTATGATGGTGGAAATGAATGAAAAATAAAATAAAAGTTATACATGTCGGGGAAGGGGGGAGCTGTTGCCTGCACCGTGGTGCGGGCTGTTTCCTCAAGGCGGAAAGCCGAAGAAAGCGGGCGCAATCGTGAGTCGTCAGAAAAAGCGAGGAGGGAGCCGATCGGGCGGCTCTTTCGCGGCGCGTCTCAAAAGGCGCACCTGGTCGCCGAGGAGGAGGCCCCGCGGGCATGGGAAAAAGACGAGGGACCGCTCCTCCTCGCCGAGCGGCCTTTCATTCCCGCCCTATCCGACCGGAAGTGTCGGCAGCCGCCTCCTTCGGCCGGCGCAGATGTCTTCTCGCTGGGGCCCCGCGCTGCAGTGCAGATGTTTTCGCGCTCCATCGTGTAATTCATGACCCCGGGCTTGCCTCGCGCTAGTGCGCGACCGACACCGTGCGCGTGATGTATATTTGCACAGGCGACGATTGCCGTTGGGCGAGGTGAACGGCCATAGGCGGAGAATTCAGGCAGTGCTTCTTCGTGCACAGTCTTCGAAACAGCTCGGGATTGAGTGCGAATTCGCGAAACAGTACTGCAGATATGGCACTGTTTTACGCCGCCTACCGAGAGTCGGACGCCGGAGACAGGAGATGCACGGTGGAAGGGTTTTCTCGGTTGTGTCCTTAACGCGCATTTTCGAGCGTACCACGTGTGAAAACTGAATCCCGTTCCCGGCGGCTTAAGCGATCAGTTCGATGTAGATGGCTAGCATCCCAGAAGACTCCTTCAAGTGGACTGACAACACTGTGCTGCCCAGCGGATGAAGGCAGCGCTCTTAATCTGCGTTTTCATCTGGAGTCTGTTTTGAGGGATTCCAGTTCAATAGGTGTTCATTACATGTAGTTTTGTGTCTGCAGTCTTAACTAGACGGCCTAAGTAAGAAGGCTCATTAGAGAAAACTGAAATCGAAATGAATGCAGGTGCCGCTCGCGCATCGTGATGAGTAGTGTTGGTTTGGTTTTTAGGGAAAGGAAATGGCGCAGTGTCTGTCTCACATATCGGCAGACACCTGAACCGTTCCGTAAGGGAAGGGATAAAGGAGGGAGTGAAAGAAGAAAGGAAGAGGTGCCCGCAGTGGAGGGCTGCAGAATGATTTCGACCACCTGGGGATCTTTAACGTGCATGGACATCGCACAGCACATGGGCGCCTTAACGTTTCGCCTCCATCTTTCGAAACGCAGCCGCCACGGTCGGGTTCGAACCCGGGAACTCTGGATCAGTAGTCCGTTCTCAGTGCGGATGATCCCTTGCGGCAAAAAAAAAAAAAAAACTCCGCGAAAGCTATTTCACCAGTGTGCAAGGCTCCCGGCAGGAGACCTTCGACTCAATTCAATTTTTCGCCCGCTGTACGCCGCACTCGCGTTCGGCCTACTTTAGCCGCCAAGAAAAGTGAACGCTCCAACAGGAGCACGGCAGCCAGTAAAAATGTTGCGTGCCAAGACCAGCTACTCAATACCGCCGCTGTAACTTCGAAGAAAAATCGCACGCGCGAGAAGCCCAAGAAAGAGGCACGGAACTGGTTTTTCGTTTTTGGACGGCCACGGTGCGGTGGTCGCTTGGCGCCGTCCTACCTGAGGCCGCCCTCTCTCTTTGCTGCTGGTAGCGTCACACTCTCCACCGCTTCCTCGGTCGTGTTGCGCGGCGGCTGTGTGAAAAAGAAGAGGGCGAGGGCCTGATGCTGATCACGTGGGCGAACGAGGGGAAAATAGGCGGAGGAGGAGAGTGTGGCGCAACGCTGAAGATGGATGCGGCGGCAGTGCCTCCGAGCAGCGGCAGCAACTGGGCTGCGGCGTTCCCAGCCCCCAAGTGGGGCTGAGCGAGCAAGGCCCGCCGGGGGGAGACCACTCCCATGACCCTTGGCGGCGGCTGCCGTGTCTGCTCCTCTCCGAGTGTGGAGAGGGCGCCGCTCAGAGAGAAATGAAGCGCAAAACAAACAAGTCCGGCTCGATAATTTCCCGATTGAGGTGGATTAGAGCGCACCGACCAACGTGTACTAACAACTGCGGCGGTAGAGGCCTGCTTGGAGCCAGCGCAGTGGGGCTGCTGCAGGGAGGGCCGCGAAGGTATCGAGCAAACGAGTGGGCACCGCCATGCCTTTCCCTCCCAGGAGCGAGTGAGAAAGTCGCGCGCAAGACAAGGAGGAAAGAGCCTCGGCTGCCTGCAAGGCGTTTTCGTGAGAATGGAGATGATGTTGATACGGGCACTTGCGTACGCGACCCGGCGTGAGACGCTCAGTACAGCTTACGTTCACTGAAAAAACACGGGGACCGGGAGCGCTGCTGGACTACGTTTTAACACTGGCGCTCATTTCCTGTTTTCCCATGGTAGTCACTTCATTCACAACACGATCGCCGGAGACCCTGCTGCATGCCGCGATTTGTTACACGCGCGACCGGTTCATAATTTAGTGGGAAGAAAATGCATGCAATAGTTGGCCAAAGGGGGCATGCATTCAAATATAGACCTGACGAGACGTTCTCATCGGAATACAAAGCCATGAATAAAGTAAACGTTTTCTTCTGGGTTGTCTAATGAGTTGCAAATATATATCTGCTGTTATTTCATTATTCACTGCAGTGCTGTTGTGCCAATCATCACCAGTCACACTATAATTCGTTGGGTCAATAAAAGGTACAAAAACGTTATTCTGCAAACATTACGTAGCATGAGCTGGATCTATTGTAAAGGCTGTCCTGCCAAGACTGCACAGCAGTGAAGGTATTTAACTGATTCTGCTCCAAAAATGTCTTAAAATTTTGAGGCAAACAAAGCATGAACCTTGAAAGTGCACATGGTGCTCGCTATTTATTTACCTGTGAAAATACCTTTTGCCTTTGACTGCAGGCTACCGAGGAGTGCACTGCGAAGTGGACATTGATGAATGCCTGCCCAACCCGTGTCTAAATGGAGGAATATGCAGTGATCGCATCAACGGCTTCCAGTGCCTTTGCCCTGTGGGATTCTCGGGCAAAAAATGCGAAACCAATGAAGATGACTGTTCTTCCTTTCCATGTCGTAATGGGGGATCTTGCCATGATGGAATTGCCAGCTACACCTGCCACTGCCCACCAGGTCTGTTAACACTTTTGCAGAGTACTTTCCTGGTTTCTGTTTTTAGTTATAATTTGCTGCTTTGTCAGAAGGTAAAACATTTATGATTGCCTGTTTAGTAACCCTTGGTATGCAGCAGTCACATTTACGTTGCCATTATCACACACCATGTAAACAGTCCTGTAACCTCCTGCCATCATGTGAACAGTCCTGTAAACAGTCCTGCTAATCCTGTAACTCAAACAAAGAATGGTCTCTGGACTTGCTAGTCATGCATAAATAACAATTTAAATTGCCTTTGTTTATTGCATTTTCGTTCATTTCTGAGTGCTATCAATATCGGAAGCTTGAGTTTCAATGTAGTGGCTCTGCTGCCATAGCCACAGGCTTAGCTCCTGCAGAGATGCTCTTATATGTTATACTATATATGCAGGTACAAAAGAAGTTCACAAATTAATGTATGCCACCTATGTGTTTGGTTTTGCATCAGACACTCTGATGCATACACAATGCAACATACTGGTATATCTCATTTGGCTTGTGCCACAAGCAATATTGTGGCACTGCTTTCAGTTTGGGTTCATGTAATCATCAAATTCGGCAAATAAGACTTAAAAAGATAAATACAAGCAGCATTTGCTATGCCAAGTTTTGCTCAGGAAATGAAAGTGCCACTACTAGCCTAAGTTGTAATATCCATCATCTGTTAAAACACTTGCTGTTACAGTCATGTTATGTAGAGTTTAAAGTGTTGCATTTAATGATTGGCAATGTGGAACGTGGCCAGATTAATGTTGAATGTTCACTCATATGTTTATTACATATGCTTGTTTAGCAAGTGGCAAGGTGGCCAATTGTTTGGAGCTTGGAGAAATGAGTAGAGATGATGAGTGAATAAATGTGCACCTTATGGCAAAGCATTCAGTTCTGTTGGGGGTGCTTGAGCAGCTGCGCAAGGGCTTCGATCAACCTGTAGGCTTAAATGCACATACTGATTTTGTTGCAACAAACAAAGTGTGGATTCTTTGCAGTATGTTCATATGCAAGATGTGATGCAGTACGGCAGGTAGGGAAGTAACTTGAGAGAAGCATATCATTGTAAGCATTAGGAGCACGTGAAAATGCGCCACACATCATTGTGTCTTCAGTAGGTGTAAAGTGAAGAGCTGCATAAAAGCTTGAATGGTAACAGTTTGACTCTGTGTTTGGCCTTTCAATGTGCAGGTTTTACTGGAAGCACTTGTGAAACGAATATGGATGATTGCCAGTCCTCACCATGCCATCATGGAACATGCATAGATGGGACAAATGCCTTTACATGTAACTGCCACCCCGGATACACGGGCCTTCTTTGCCAGAACCAGATCAACGAGTGCTTGAGCAGCCCTTGCCAACATGGTGGCACATGTGAAGACCTTGTCAATGGCTACCAGTGTCGTTGTCGCCGTGGTACATCTGGTACAGACTGCCAGTTCAACGTCAATGAATGCTTCTCCAATCCATGTCGAAATGGTGCAGCATGCGTGGATGGTATTGACTCTTACACTTGCGAGTGTCTTCCTGGATACACAGGTATGCATCACAAATGTACAGTATTGTTGGACTTTAGGAATCTTGCCCATGATTTTAAATTCCTGTAGACACTTTGTATAAAAATTCTGTTGTCATGCATACAAGGATAACAAATGAAATGTGCTTAATGAGTTAAAATGCATTAATTAAGAAAATAATGCAGTTATGCTAAAAGAAGAATTCACAACCTAAACTAATTTTTGTCTCATGGGGATTATGCTGCAGGTCACATCATGACAGAGAAGGCAATAATAGAAGTGCACATGGCTATAATAGAGTTTTCTCTGCTTCCAGGTATTCACTGTGAAACTGACATCAATGAATGTGCCAGCAACCCCTGTGCTAATGGAGGTGCTTGCATTGACCTCGTCAACAGCTTCAAGTGTGACTGTCCCCGTGGTTACTATGATGCCCGATGCCTGTCTGATGTGAATGAGTGTGCCAGCAACCCATGCCAGCATGGTGGTACCTGTGAAGATGAAGTGAACCACTTTGTTTGCCACTGCCCCCCTGGCTATGGTGGTCATCGCTGTGAGCAAGACATAGATGAATGCCAGTCCAACCCTTGTCAGCATGGTGGGAGCTGCCGTGATGCACTAAATGCCTACTCATGCGCTTGCATTGAGGGCTATGCTGGACGCAACTGTGAAACCAACCTGGATGACTGCAGTCCTAATCCTTGTCTTAACGGTGGGAGTTGCATAGACTTAGTAGGCACATTTCGTTGTGTGTGCGAAGTGCCTTTCACTGGGCCCACTTGTGATGTTGAATTAGACCCCTGTTCACCAAACAAATGTCGAAATGGTGCACAGTGCTCACCTTCTTCGAACTACCTAGATTTCGCCTGCTCTTGCAAGCTTGGGTTTACTGGCAGACTGTGTGATGAGGACATCGATGAGTGTGCTGTGTCATCACCGTGCCGCAATGAAGCCACATGCATCAATACAAATGGCTCCTATGAATGTGCTTGCACCAAAGGATATGAGGGCCGGGACTGCCTCATCAACACCGATGATTGTGCATCCTGTAAGTACCATTTTAGTATTATTCTTTTAGTTTACTAATAAGGTATAGGCTGTGTTGATGCAAATGAGTTGCATTGTCAGTCCTGAGCTTGGCCTGAGACAACCTCCAAGGCTGTTGCATTGTATTTGAGCTTGTCTGACAGCATCGCTTTAACCACTGCTTCCTGTACTTTCAACAGATCCATGCCAGAATGGAGGTACTTGCCTAGATGGAATTGGAGAATACACCTGTCTGTGTGTGGATGGCTTTGGTGGCGAGCACTGTTCTATTGATATTGATGAATGCGCCAGCAACCCCTGCCTCAATGGTGCTACATGCAATGACTATGTCAACAGCTATGCTTGTGCATGCCTTCCTGGCTTCAGTGGCACAAACTGCCAGACAAATGACGAAGACTGTACTTCAAGGTAAGCTCCCTTGAGACTCTTCTGTAGACAACAAAACAGATTCTACAGCGTGATTTCTTACCAACCCTGGCATATTAACAACAGCTAGCAAAGCTGGTTGATGCATGAATGGAGGATTGTGTTCAAAACAAGCTGTGTTATCTGTGAGTTCTGCATAAATTCATATTTAATTCATCTGCAAAAAAAGTAGTCCATTGTTAAAACTTTTCTTGTTGCCTAAACAAGAAGCTAACCACGAAAAAAAAAAATCTAAGCTGATAAAAAATTCTACTACTGTCAAAAACTGAAATGCTGATTTCGATCATGGTTGGCATGGTCAGCGGAGTAATGTGTAATGCTGCAGACCAAAGGCCATTGTTACTTGCTGCTCTTTCTTTAAGGTGTATACTACTATAGCATTTTTGTCAATATACAGGTCATTCTGTTTAATTACATGATCTATGTGACACCTGCTTGACCTAATTCAAACTGCTGTGATTTAGGTGCCTTTCTTTATGTATACGTGTCACTTTTGATGCGGTGAAGTTTGACCATTTGAAGAGTTTCATACTTTCTGCCTTCATTGATTGCTTACTCTGTCATAAACAGTATAAGGCAGAGTAGTATTCTTCCCTTATTAAAGCACAAATTAAAATCAGCATGGTGTTACAGAAGGTCAAGAGAGCAACATTCACTCTTAGTTTTCATAAGCTTATACAAATTCTTGCCTTCACACGGTTGTAAAGAAATGCATATAATTAAGATTATTTTAATAATACAGGTGTTTACACAGCAGATGAACAAGTATTTGAAATAAAGTATCTTTTACTCTCCTGTTTAATCCAAAGACATTTGAGAACTTTGATAGAGGTTTTCAGTGTAGTATTTGTCAAAATTCTAAGGGTATTTCCACTTATTCATTGTTATAGCTTCCTTGTACACTGCTGCTCTCAAATGAAAGCTAATTTCTACTAGTAAGTGTAAATATTTAGAAAGCACTGGGGAATTGAAAGAGGTGCTTGAGGCATTCTTGGAAAAAACAAAAATGCTCTTGCACATCTTTTTAAACAAATTATAAATTGCAGGCTGCTGACTAAGGAAATTTGTCACCTGTGCTTTAAGTATATCCCCTGTAGTAACTGCGCTTCGAGTAGGAAAACATCAAAATAGGCTTTGTTAATGTAGCTCCTAAATAGTAGACAGCAATTTTGTATCGTGTCTGCTAAAATCAGTCACTATCTAGTAAATCTAGTAATTTAAACCAGTATAGGAACCTGAATTAACTAACTCAAACTCTGTTTCAACTTCTAAACTAAGGCTAGCAGAACACATTCATATACCTTTGCTCTCCTTGTACAGCTCCTGCATGAATGGCGGAACATGTGTGGATGGTGTGAACAACTATACCTGCCAGTGCAGTCCTGGCTACACAGGCTCAAACTGCCAGTACCACATCAATGAATGTGACTCCCAGCCCTGTGCCCATGGGGCCACCTGTGTCAATCATATTGGCTACCATACTTGCCACTGTCCCTTCGGCTACACAGGTCCTCGTTGCGAGGTGAGCGGCAGTACATTAATTTTGTTCAGCCCTGCATTTCAGGCTTAGCACGTGTTGCTGAATTGCAAACTTTTCATTCCAGAACTTTCAATGCCAAAAACTGTAGTTGGTAGTACAGTTTAGACACATTATAGTAAAAGCATGCACATTGCAATGTCTCACTAACATGAGTGCAGTGTTAATAGGCATGCCTGCTGCTCTGCTAGGTGAGGCAATTGCAATTAAATATTCCTGCAGAAGTTTTCTGTTCACCTTACCACCCGACTTGGGAAAACATAACTCGAAAACATTTATTGTCACGTCTGTTTAGAAACAAGAATGTTGTAGACAGCTTATGTAAGGGCTATACAAAGTAGTTCGCTGAGATGCAGAGCTTCACTTGTGGTCTCCATCTTGACTGGATCAGCTACAGCTCTTGCTCTCAATATATTGCATGCAATAACTGAGCCAGAGAACCAGAACTTCGCAGTGCGCTTTGATGGTTGTATTGTTTATGCACTTTGTTGATCTGCTGTGTTATGAATGTTGATATATCTTCTTTTTTTATATGTATAACAGCATTCCTAGAAAATGGATGTTGTGACTAAGCATGTTTCCGTTCATTATATTTGCAGTTTGTCCGCATAAAGTTTAATCCTTTCTTACAGACTCTTGTTGATTGGTGTGCCACAACACCATGCCTGAATGGAGCCACTTGCAAGCAGTCAAACAATACATACCGATGTCTTTGCAAACCTGGTTGGACTGGTTTACTATGTGATGTGTCCATGGTCTCGTGTGAGGATGCTGCACTGCAAAAAGGTTAGCCATATCTCTTAGCATAACTGTGCTTTAAAAAGACACATCATAGAGAAAGCTTGTGTCATGCTGTTTTTTCTACAAATTTGCTTTACTGCAAATCTGTGACCTGTACGAACAATGTTCATATTTGCACGCAGGTGTCAAGGTAGCAGACTTGTGCCAACATGGTGGTGCTTGTGAGGACATTGGAAACAGTCACAGGTGTCTCTGTCCTGAAGGCTATGAAGGCAGCTATTGCCAGCGTGAAGTCAATGAATGCCTCAGCAATCCTTGTCAGAATGGAGCAACCTGCCATAACTTAATTGGCCAGTACACATGTGACTGTCCAGAAGGGTTCCAGGGACTCAACTGTGAATATAACATCAATGACTGTGACCCCAACCCATGCCATAATGGAGGCACCTGCCATGATCTTGTGAACAAGTTTGCGTGCTCTTGTCGTCATGGAACCGTGGGCATCTTATGTGAACACAATGTAAATGAGTGCTTTGAAGGTGCCTGCCACCATGGAGGAACTTGCCTTGATCGAGTGAATGGCTATGAATGTGAGTGCAGGCCAGGATACGTAGGACCCCGTTGTGAAGGAGATGTCAACGAGTGTCTCTCCAAGCCATGTGATCCAGTGGGCACGTTGGACTGTGTCCAGCTGATTGATGACTACCGTTGCGACTGTCGCCCAGGTCATGCTGGCAGGCACTGTGAGCACAAAGTGGACCCCTGTTCATCAAACCCATGCTTGAATGGTGGTGTCTGTCATCCTGGACCCCGTGGGCCTATGTGCATCTGCCAGGAGGGCTTTCGGGGTGAGACCTGTGCCAACCAGAGCTGTGGGGAAAAGTGGCCATGCCGCAATGGGGGTCAGTGCCGGGGCCACTCTTGTATCTGCCCCCATAGGACCACCGGCAGCCTGTGTGAAATCATTGAAGAGGAACTCAGCAAAAGTGCTTGCACACTGGGGCCTTGCCGAAATGGTGGGGTCTGCCGGGAATTGCCAGGTGGAAGAATAGAATGTGACTGTCCTGCCAGGTGGAAAGGCCCGCGATGTGAAGAGTATGATGCCAGTTTCAGAGGAAGTTTGGCACCACCTGTTGAAGGAATATATGACCTGTTCCTGAAATCTCTAGAAGAGGAAAAGAAGCAGTGTGCCATGCGTCGATGTGAGAAGAAAGCAGGAAATCGTTACTGCGATGAAGAATGTAACACATATGCCTGCGACTTCGATGGTGGAGACTGTTCATTAGGTAATTCTAAGTTGCATGAGTTTTCTACTCCAGTAGCAAAGAGGAAAGAAGAAGCCTTTTCTTATCTATCAACATTTCATATCTACCTCAGCACTGACATGCAAATTTTTGTTTCCTCTCCAGGTATCAATCCATGGATGAACTGTACTGCTGCCATCAAATGTTGGGATGTCTTTAGGGATGGTAAATGCAACATGGAATGCAACAACATTGACTGCCTCTTTGATGGCTTTGACTGTCAAAAAGACCTTCAGCCTTGCAAGTAAGCACGATTCTTCACAAGCAAAAGTACTAAGAGCAGCTTGCTAGGAGGGCATGCCGAATTTCTGGTAGCAATTTGTGACTGTACTGAAGTGAACCTTGTGTTAAATTACATGTAACTGACATTTCTGTTTCTTTATTTTTTCTTTTTTACAGTGAACACTATGATACTTACTGCATGAGGAACTATGGCAATGGCTACTGTGACCAAGGCTGCAACAACGAAGAGTGCAACTGGGATGGCTTAGATTGTGAGATGGATCCACCCTACCTTGCTGAAGGCTCCATTGTGATCATGCTCTCCATAGAGCCAGAGGTTTGTTCTTTTACACTGCATTAAATTTCAAGTTATGTAAGAATGCAACAGTGCAATAGTAGCAGTAGTGGCTTTTTATTATAATAAAAATAAAGCAAAACGGAAGGAAAACATGGGTGCTGACTGCAGTCACTACCTTACAAGTGCAACATCTATGATTAACTGTTGGAGCGAAACAAAATGTCAGCTACTCTGGTTGGCCAGCTTAGTGTTATAGTTATCGGGTAAAATACACAGGCCAACTGTCCTCAAATTCTGCACTGTAGTGATGTGTTACCACTTGTGTTCCGTGCCGCAGGTTTTTAAGAACAACACTGTGCCTTTCCTTCGTGACATTGGCCATGCGTTGCGCACCAATGTGCTCTTCAAGACAGACGCTAATGGTCAGGCCATGATTTACCCATGGAAGGCAACAGAAGGCCAGCTGCCCAACCACTCAGTTCTTCCAGTACCTCGCACAGGGTAAGTACTGATGGGTTGTATTAATGCAGGAATGCTCTACATTCACAATGTTTGGTGTCTTTCATGTGCTTTGTTTTCTGTTCTCCGAGCACAATAGTTTTCGCAGACCCAGGGTGGGTCTGTGAGCACCCTGAGTGAATTGCGTGTAAGTGTTGGTTTATAAGCATACACTGTATGCATGGCTGTATGTAGGGTACACTGCATACACTGCCTCATAGGTGGGAGAATGGATTATCCACGCTATCCAGTAGGGCTCAATTTAGGAAGGAGACAGAGAAGAGGAAGAAGGAGTAGTGAATAAAAAAAAGGAAGACGCCTGCCTCAGTAAAATGCATGGGCTTTTATGGGAACTCCTGGAAGAAAAAGACTAGCGGAGGAAAGGCCCGGTAATCTGTCATGAGTGTGGTTTTCTGTCCGAGCACACTGGCAGAAAAATAATATATAGAGTACCTTTTTTATACAAACTTGAAAGAAGGTGAAGCAACGGAGTAGGTGAAGAACATAGGCATGATAGAATACCCAGGCTTCTATGGGAGCTCCTATGAGAAGAAAAGACGAAAGGCGTGGTAACTGTCACTTAATGACGTCCTTCTGATTAGCGGATAGCGTTCCTATGCCACCTGATTCTTGCCCGATCTTCTAGAGTGGATATGTGCCACTAGACACCTGGAAAACAACGGTAACAACTTCCATTTGAAGCCCTCTGCCTCTCCTCACTCATTTGTGTTTAGTGCTGTGAGGAGGACAAGAAGGCTATGGCAAGAGGAAAGGTGCATGCATTCATGCAGTAGTCCGGTCCAACATTGAGGACATGACTGCAGATTTTTGTTCCTGCTTGCAGACTGTTGTGTGCATAAGTGCTCGACCAAGTTTGTGCTATTTTTTCCAGGACCCTTGTGCACCTTGAAATCGACAATCGTCGCTGCCTGAAGTCCCAGGGCAGTGAGTGCTTCCAGTCTGCAGCCAAGGCAGCCGAGTTCTTGGCAGCAGCACAAGCCAGACATGCCCTGGAAACACCTTTCCATATCCAAGAAGTGCTAGGCTCTGGCCGTGAGAAGGGTGGCAGTGGGGGTGAAGGCAGCCGGGCCAGCGCACTAGAAGTGGTCATCGGCCTCATTGCTGTGCTCCTGGCTGTTCTACTTATTGGTGTACTGTTCACTACCCAGAAGAAACGTGCTCGGGGCATCACATGGTTTCCTGAGGGTTTTCTTAGCACCAGCAGTGGCCAGAGGAGGCGGTCAAGGCGCAGGGGCCCAGATGGCCAAGAGATGAGGCAAGTAGCCAGCTTTGACTTGACAGCTATTGTGTTCTTTTTGCAGTGAATTGTGAGGTAACTGCAGCTTCTTTTAAGCAGTGAGGTGTACTGTGTTTTAGTTCTTATTTTCTTATTTTAGTTCTTATTTCCTTGTGTATTGTTCATATAAATGAACTTCCATGGCTTGGACAGATACAAGGGGTCTTTACAGCTTGAGTTGATTTGTCATCAACTTGTGTAAAGAAGCTGAAGTTTACTGGTGATACTACTGTTACACATTGTTGCCACAGGTCTCACTGGTTCAGAAGCTGGTTAGCGAAATGAAGATGGTTTTTAATAATAGGCATGCATAGAATAAAATCCCAGAAAATGCATATTTGCCACACAAAGCTCATACAAGTGTCCCTTGAACACTCACTCACAAAGATGCTATCTCCAGTGCTCACGCACAGTTCCGCACACACTCCACAAGCTGTGTCGACTACTTAACTGTGGTGCCCAATGTAGAGGGTGCCAGTGAGTGGCTGGTAAAAAAAACAACAAAGAAAGCATGCACTTCTGGTTGTGAATGGAGTTTATAAAATAGAATGTGTTTAGAAACAAGGGCTCAAGTTGGTTAGCACAGTTATACTGTGTTTTGTTGGGTCACACCCAGATCCGGGTAGAACTTTCTTTGCACAACTGCTGCTGCTTATAACTTCACTACTCATGTAATCTGTCTGGCAGGGTGGCACAAGCAAGTGGTAATGGGCCCCCAGAGGCCTGGAGTGACGACGAAGGAGAGAGGCCTCCAGCAAAGCGTGCACGAGGCTCACCAGACTCCGGTTGTGGGGACACAGTTGTCTCGGACTATGAGGATGAGCGGGATCCTCGGCCATGGACACAGCAACACTTGGATGCTGCTGATGTTCGTCTTCCTGAAGTGCTGCAGGCACTCACTCCCCCACAAGGCAGTGACCTCGACCATAATGTTGACGTCAGAGGACCTGGTGCGTACGCCACTTAATAGCTGTCAGGGTCTTGTATTGTGAGGTTGCGCTTTAATTAAATTCCAAAAAATATTGGAAAAGGCCCACTATATGCAGAAAAAAAAGCACCGAGTCATTTGCAGCAGTTGATCTTACCTGCTTACGGGTGAACCTTGTGAAATGAGAGTGCATGGAAGAACATGCCTTCAGAAATTTGGACATTACTAGGATTTAGTCTGCAGAATGAACATATCAAAGTTGCATAACAGTAGCATAAGAAACATCATGTGGAATAGCTGTTCAATAATTCTTGAAGCTTATGCACATGGGAAATGAACATGACAGTGCCATGGAAAGAGTTTCTGACCTCAGAAAACTGAATAATATGCTAGAAAATTTGGAGTTTTCTGAACCTTGTTTAGAAATGCTATGGCTCTGACTTTCATGTGGAAAGGTGTCTTTCGGTTAGTGTTTCTGAAAT